>VXBI01002687.1:788382-830181 GCA_013397375.1 Toxostoma redivivum
CCCGCGCTCAACCATTGCAGAGTAAGTGAATAGTTTTTTGGGGTTTTTTTTTCATGGGTACCTGGCTTCCAGCCAGTGTCAAATGCATGACAAAAGTACCCATAGTTTTAGTGAGTGGAAGCAGAAGGCTCAGGTCTCAGGGTTTCCATTAAACACCTACTCTTAAACCAGTAACAAACATTTCAAGCTTAACCACAAAAATGAAAGCTGTTGCCATGCAATTCTTTTTTTAATAGAGCAAACAACATAAAATAGTCATGTATAAGAGAAAAAATCCAACCCCCAACATCTCACTGATCCTCCTATCAGTAATGGAGAAGATGTATATTTATTTTTTGCAGGAGCCTGAATTCAACTGGGAAAAAGAACATCCTACATCCCCTTATAAAGAGGTTTTGAATTATAACCCACGTTATAGTAGTTTAAAGTTACATAACTTGAAAATCATTCAATCAAGATGGCAAAATGCAATAATCCTGGGAGTAATCTACTAAAAATCCAGTGCCAACTTGATGTATTTTGCTGTGTATGACTTATAAAAACAGTTCTCCCCGAAATAGGGAATGTTGTCTTTTAAAAGAAAGTCCTCTTACTTACTGCTTACTTTGCATCAGACTTAATCTAAATGGAGCAGTCCACAAAGAAGAATTTTTCTCATTCCCAGTCTTTAAAGATATATTCATCTCTAAAAACATATTACAACTATATTATTGCAGTACCAGCAACCAGAAAGATGTAAATTAAAAAATACACAGGATGCAATCTCACAAATTATTGCTGGAGTTGTGTTACTAAAAAGTACACAGATCTCCTCAGCATGCTGAACCAGCTTTTTAAAAGCAAAGGAAAAACTTGCACTAATGAACTTTATTCACAGAAGTTTAGACTTCACTCAAGGAAAACTAAGATACTGGGCTAGATAAGGCTTATCTTGTCCAGTATCTTAAGATAAGACTGACATACTTTCAGAAAGAAAATAACAGTAGCCACAAAATCAAGCAACTCTGTACTTCATTTGGATGATTTAATTTCTATTAACAATCTCCTTGAAGTAGCAACAGCTCACCACGAGCTTTTAATAGGCATTGTCCCAGACTGCTACGAGACTACAAGTGTTTGAGCCTCCACACACCCCGACCTCTTCCTTTTTTCCAGTACCTTGAGAATACATCTGATCGATGTTTTAGTTATGGCACACATGGACTACTCAGAAAGACTTCTCCATTTTTCAAATTTCCTACTTTTAAAAGTCTTAAAAATAGAACTCAGCTGCCCATTGCACCACTGTTACTGCAGACCAAGCCATGACAAACGACAAGCCAGCCATGTACAACCAATATTTGCATGATTTGATAATTTAAATTCCCTCTGACTGGTGTTGTGTGAGTCTGGTTAAACAGTAGGTATCCAAATATATGATAAGATACAGGAAAGGAAAACTAGCCATTGAAACTCTCTTACCACCCATGCAGTCCCTTTACACATTCCTGTATTCAGCCACTTGTTTTTTTTTGGAATAAAAGCAATGACAGTATACTAAAACCCAATGACAAACAATTCAAAAGAGAAAATTCTAAAAACAGGTAAGCCAAAGGCAGCTGTAATAGCACTAGTGAAGCCCTATAACTGCACTGGGGATTATTCAGCATGCAAAACCTCACAAGAACAATGTATTTAAATACATTTATTATCATACTTGAGTCACTGAATTTCCTTAGGCTTACTGTCCATTTTTATTCTGTAATGACAACTCACATAGCAGCTTGTCACATCAACATCACTGACTATTCCCACTTCTCAAAAGCTACACCAAGTTTCTGAAATTACATTAATGAATTATCAGATGTGCTTGAAGGAAAGGATTGCTGTCACTAACTTCCCCTTCCTGAAGGCTTCCAATTACTGTCACATGAACTAGTAAATAAGCAAGAGCTTTTTCCCCCACCCCCTCTCCTGGGAAGGACAAGCCACATTTGTATTTATCAGGTGAATACCTGTATTACTCACAGGAAGACACTGTAGAATGTTGGGGTTTTTTTCAATTGAGATTTTAGCTAAAATACATCTGTGACTGCTTGAATATCTGGTGAGTAACCCTGACTCCACACCCCTTTCCTCTCCTGCAGTGCCCAATGCAATAGCCACATCATCATGTCATCAAATACCAATACCAAGGATTTCTGTGGAAACCTTTCTTCCTGGTATGTCCTGAAATCACCTACATTATGACCAAGGTTCAATTTGACAGAGCTCAAGTTCTATTCTCAACCGGTCTAGTGAATCTAAAAACTCACATAAAAACTGCAGTGAGCATACAATTCTCCTCAGAAACACATTCACAGACATCCCCACCCAGCTCTTGAGTGCTATTTTGTTAGAAGCATTTGACAGAAACGTTCCACTGAGAAAGGAGTGACCAGAAAAGCTTACTACAGATCTCAGCTGAAGTCATGTAAATGCTCAGATTTACAGAAAACCAAGAGGGAAATATTACACTTCTATGAACTACAGTACAGATGTTGACACTTAGGTTATTCTGCCTTAACTGATGAATTTCTAATACTCCTGGTAAAGGAATGAATGCTAAAAGAAAAGAAAAAAAGCCCGAAAGCTACTTGCCAGTGTTGATACCATCTTATTAGTCCTATTTTTTTTTTTTCCTTTTTGTAAATGCTACAGAAACAAGACAGTACATCATGCATTAAGAACAGATGAAAATTTTGCCACATTTCTCCCCCACTAAGAATATATTCTGCAAAAATCCCACTGCTCAGAGAGAAGATAAGTCTTAAGTCTAGTAATAATTAGAGAAAAGGGGTAAATTTAGTACAAGTATAACTTAAGGAATTTATTCCAACTGGGCTGTGCCTTTTTGCTTCCCAGTTAAGGTGTTTGAGAGCTTTTCACAGCCTTTCACTTTATTAGTTTAATAAAAACAAGTATCTTGCACTACAACAGAACCTTCATGCCTACAGGCAGGTTACCAGTCAAATGCTAAGCAGCATCACTGAAGGGAAAACTGAAAAACTCCGTTTCCCAATGCATTTTGGAACAAGTTAGAACTAGGTTATTCCACACACCTCCACTCTCATACTGTTATCAACAGGGAACTTCTTATAAAAAAACAGAGATGGGATGATTTAGAGGGTTTCCAAACAGCCAACCCTTACTGTGAGCACCTTTTCTGTGCACCGAAATTATTCATGTCCTTGAAGATTCTTAACACAAATAAGTCCTTAAAATGGAATAAAATGTTCAGGAGACAAAACCAGATGGAATCAAAGCAAGATATCTCCAAACCAAGAAATGTATTTGTATAAACTACAAAACAGTGGATAAACAGCATTAAAAGGTAACATGGAAGAGATATATTCAGCTAGCATGATTTAATACAGCACACAAGTACAGGAAACTAACAATCCACATACAGGTTAGCAAATCCAGAAGACAATCCTGCTGGCTCACATCTCTTCAGCAGAATCTGACAATAGCTGGCAACAAACCAGTTACATTTTAAATAGTCTGGTCTACTCCAAGCAACCAAAGTTTAAGCAATTCTCACTCTCCAGAATAAAATTGTCTTTCCACTGTTATGATTCACTTACAAAGAAGTTACAGTGTCAAGGCTTCTATCCACAAGGCCTAGTTTAAACAAGGAAGACTAAAACTGACTGTAGGTTTTTGCAGCACTAATGCCTCCTTGTTAATTAATACTACAGGAGGCCTTCTCACACAATGGCAGAATGACTCATAAAACAGGAAGGACAGCCTGAGTCGTTACCTTTGGTTTAATTAACACAGTCCATCTCATCAGGCCAGTTTAGCCTAACTTATTTTTATCTTTCTCCATCTCTCCTTTCAAATCCAGAATAAAGTGGTCACAGTGGTCCCTAACTTCTCATCAGTTCCACAGGAAGCACTGATGTTTTGACAGTCCTCAGTAAAGAATAAATAGTACCACAGGTTGCTTCATTATCCAAACCACCTAACCTGCAACTCTGAACTATAAAGCAATGAAACTAAGAGGCAATAAGCCATCTCTGGCTGCATTAGCTGGCTGAATTGATGAGTGGCTCAGGCAAAAACAAAGTTAAATGGAAAAAAAAAAATAGAAGAAAAATAGAGAATTCCATTAAAGAGAACAGGGGAGGTAAAGATAACCATGCATCCAGGAAAAAAATGCTACAAAGAAAACAGAGCATTTTAGCAAGCAAAGAGATAGATGCCTTAGAGAAAAGTTATTTCAAGCCTGGAAAGGTACATCAGAGAGTGGTATTTCCTTTGCAATTGCTTTAGTAATTTGTGAGACCTTGTACTGCTCTCACCTATTTTTGATCTAAAATCCACATCCCCTCTACAAAGCAAGACCAAGAATTACTGTCCTTCAGAGCTGATAAACGAGCAATGCATTTTCCAGCTTCTGAAACTTTCTGGATTTTGTCTACCCATACAATAATTAACAACAATGCAGGTGACTAGTGACAATTTCTGTATGATGATAAGCAGCTATTTATCAAGCTCTTTCAAATGTGATTTATTAGTTCTGTTTACATTAGGGGAATGGTGATTTGGCATGAAGCCCCTCAGACACATCTAGAACCAACTTCCCAGACCATATGTTAAACAAACAATTGCTCTAGCAGAGCTCAAAAAATACATATGCAACATCATACGTAGCTGTGAAGATTTTTTCATTTGTAGGGGGTGGAGGCCAAGATTTGCTTCACAATTCCTGCTTTTTCTTCCATATACAGATTGTAAAGCAGGACAGCACGTTGCTGTTTCCTATCTCCTCAAACCACTTCAATCTCTGGCACAAAACCCAGGCTTGATTTTTGTACAATGATATAGGAATTTTAAATTGTGACACACCACAAACGGAGATGATAGCTTCACTGGACTCATGAGCAGATTTTTCAAGAATTCATTAGCATAATGTTCACTTATAAAGGCAGGGAAACTTTTTCTACTAAGCCTCCCAGAGAGCAGCTTTAATTATCATTAGGCCTGCATAACTGCCAGAATCATTAATGGTCATAAAATAATGTTTATGCAACATGCTACAATTCAGGAATGCCACATAAGCTAATCAAACTCACCTTCTACTGTTCCTTTACAATTTAGTTTCCATTAATTTCAAGGTTTCTCCTTCAGTTCTTGCATCTTAGCACAGAATTGAAAAAAAACCCCACTGGACAAAACACTTTAGTCTTGCTGTACTGTGAGTGGCTGGATAATGAAGTCCTGACAGTTCCACTTGTTGGTACAGTTCTGACATCAAATAGTACCTAAAGGACTTCCATTCTAAAGTGGTAACAAAAGGAACAGAGGTGGAAGGAGAACAAGCTGAAAGAACGTGACTTACAGGAGAAGCAAGTCAACAGTAAGAGTTCTATTTCAATCACTTTTGAAGGGCATTTATATTACACAGTCACTGTAGCAAGACACGGAGAAGTTACTAATTCAAACACAATTGCTACAAAAACTGAAGAGTGCCAAGTTATGAGTAATGTTTACTCTACAAAGCACTGAGAAAGTTAAATGCTACCAAACACTGGTAGTGTTCCACAGAACTTGGTTTATTAACAAGCATGTAATTAAGACCATCCTCTGTGGCATGAATTTCAATTAATTCGCTGGTTAATACCTTCCCTGAACTTTATTCCTTTTGCCCCAAATACAGCACCTAATTTTGAGTTGGGGACCAACACTGTCTGACACAATTTATCAAAAATATTTAGCTGAAAGTCTCTGAAAACCTCTAAGGCACAGCAAAGAGGTGAGATCCCTGCTACTCTAGTAGATGTCTCCTTTGCATATAGCAAGGAAGTTAAAAGTAGTAATTGAAAACCCTTCCAACTTGCTTGCCATTTGAACTAAAGTAATTGCTCAAAATGAGTTCAGGAGAAAGTGCTGAGAAGACCTTTAGATACAAGCTAGAAGCACTCCTGCTCCATCAGCTGATCAACCAGCATTTTTAAAAACAACTATACCTCAACTTTCAAAGCTTATCCTGACAGAGTCTAATAAACATGGAAGCATCCTGAAAAATAATTATATTTGGAATGTCCGGATTTTAATTTAAGATTAACAGCCTGCTTTGAAAGAGTATTTAATTAGACAATTAAAAAAAATCCATTAAACTGGAATAGTAGAGAAATGAGACCAACCAGACTTTCCAAGTTAAAACAGAAAACAAACTAAAAGAAATTAGGAACCACCTGCGAGATCTCATTTTCCCAGCCTAGCACATTTCAGCTACACCAAACACTTTGTTTCTTCAGTTGTCTTGTAGGTGAAGCAGTCCTGTCTCAGATCAATACAACATGCACACCACAAACACCAGAAATTCAGTAATTGAAAATTAATACTTTTAAAAGTGGTTTTGCAAGCAATCTATAGTGAGAGGTGTCTATTCAGCAAGAGGCAAGAACAATATGTCCTTATGGTGGCTTTAGTGACCATGGCTGGAAGACATAACTGTCAATAAATCCTCCAGCTTCTGTAATATTGAATTCCAGACTCACCACAGTATTCCCTGACACAAATACTCTCTTCTGTGCTCCTGGCATCAAATTACATGGCAACTGTGTCACAAGCTATGCGAAGCAAGTGAAAGATCTGTTCCTCTAGCAACTCTTCCACTACTTTTCAGTTTAACTGTGGATCTTCCATTTCTTATGTAGCAGAATGAGAAAAAAAAGAATCCTTTCGTGCATCAAAACAATCCCCTTCCCTTGTCTCCCCTCTCCTCCTCACATCTCTTTCTCATACAGATTTTTGTCCACATTCCTAAAAAAGTCTTCATTCTAACAAGGTAGCTTACATTGTGGTCCTCTACCTACACTGTACAACCAAGTGATAAAGAGAGATCTTATTCTCCATGTAGTTTTTAGGCTTCCTGAATTTTGTATTTTTTTCCTAGGGGAAGAAAAGCTACCCTAGCATGTGGGGCAGAAGTTTTCATAGAAGTCTGCATAGGATGTCCAGGCCCTTTTGTATATGCATATCTGTCCTGATGTATATGGTAAGTCATCTCTACCAGCTGAAAGTTTCCCCTGCAGCTGCCTTCCTTCTCCATCCAAAAGTAATCTCAGTGTGAGGCCAGCACACCCATCACACTTACATGACACACAGAGCAGTGCACAACTGGTACTGCCTCTGACAACACACATTTACAGCAAATTATTTAGAATTCTTACTATTTCTATCACCAAAATCTCTTTCTTCTCCAGCTGATAGCACCAAATATGTTGCTACCATGCATTAACAGGAAAGCTATTCCCTCAAGCACTCTAACCAGAAATTATTTTTATATCAGAAAAATCTATTTATAGTAAGCCATCAGGACTTTTGCACCTTCTTGCCCATTAACACACTTCCACAAATAAAAAACCTCATTAGGAAATCAGTTAGCCCTTGTAAATCTAATACCATTTCAATTTTAACCGTACTGGTTATGAAGAAAATGAGACTGATGCAAAAGGTAATTATCAAGAGATGCACTTCTTCAGTAAAACAATTGGTCAGACTCAGTGATGGAAACTGCACCTAATTCCGGGCACACTGTGGAACCTCTGCATAGAAAGGAAAGTAATATAACGTAAGTAAACATTTGTGGCTTTCTTTCTCAGTTAGCAGAGTCCCTAGACTTCAGACTACATTACTGTAACAGAGCCTACACGGAATCTTGAAGGTCATACTGAAATTTCAGTTGGTGCAGTGTGTTTATATAATAATCTTTCACAACAGGAGCATATTATAGCTTTATTCCTGTATGATAATGGTTTCACATGCATTACCTAGTACAGTCCAAGACATTAATTTCAAAATACTAATTCCCCTATGATTTATCTGTCATGTACTTTAAGGCAGATTTGTTTCTCTGGCCCACCAGCCAATGTTACTTGGGATGCTCCAGCAAACAACCACCTGATTTACTGGGTGTGGGGAAAACCATCACAAAACCACACAGACTTTCACCTGCAAAAATGATTCAATGAATCCAAAGGGGGAGAATTTTAAACAATGAGTAGTCTTTACAAAAAATTACAAAGTTTTACAAAGATCACCTGCTTAAAAGATACCTTACAGTGGCTTCTACATCACTATTCTGAGATTATTGGGAAGTTTGGGAACCTACATGCAGATGAGTTCTTTCCTTCTAGTTCAGCTTACATGTCATACCACTGGAAAGCTATGTATGACTCCACAAGTTCTTTCAAATGGCTCAAACTTCTTTTTCCCAGGTATCCAGCATGTAAACTATAATTCTTGGTGTAGAATTAAAAAAAGAAATAGATAATTGTCCTTCGTATCACTACATATTACAGACTGGGAAAGGTCAATTTCCACCCTTTTACAGCACTGGTTAGTTAAGAGATAGAGACCCTAATTAAATGGGATGTCAGTTTTTGCCATCACTATCAACAGAGCCAGCATCAGTGTCACCCAAGACTTCTGAACCACATACAAAGTGATTAAAGCATTATTTTAATATACACACTCACTGAATTTCAACTTCTGTGATGCTTAATTCAACAAGATTGATAATGATTCCACCTAGATTGCTGGTGAATCACTGGCAGCATGTCAGAAGTTTCCAAAAGCATTCCTGCTTATTTCTCTTGATCTGCTTTAACATGAGCCCTTTTATATAATAATAAACGTCTCAAGATGCCCCTAAATTAAACTCTGTGATATAAATGTCTGCAATTTCCAGATTCATACATTCACCTGTTCACTGGAACATTAGTTTTTTAAATTTAAAATTAAATTTAAATCAGCATACAACAATCCTATCAGAAATTTCTAAAATATTTCATTTTAAACTAAGCTAGTTTGGATACAAAGCTGACAAAAAAAACCTCACAAAAACAAATAACAAACCACAAGAAACCATACAAATTACTTCCCACTTATGTTGATGAAGGATCCTGCTGCTCTTAAGTGATTGACAAACTCAAGTCTCTGGCTGTCAAAACAGACTGCTCTGATGGCACCTGCCTTTCTAAATTTCCCTCCAAGCAGCCTGTCAGGCTATCTGCTTTGACAGACCCTTTTCTAGGACAGAAAGGAAAAGGTGCCTGATAACATCTGCTTCTATTTATGTTAGTGGGAACCTAATTTCATTATCAGCATTGTGTATTAATGCACTGAAGAAAGCCAAGGTGCTCCTGGTGAAGCTTAGAAACTGGCAAAAATGTACAAACTGATCCTGAACGCAGGCTATTTATACAGCCATGAAGTCCCATATTAGCTTCCTTGACTTCACACGCAGGAATACAGACATTTACAGCTGACAAAATTAAACACCTCCACATCCTTATAAGCCTGAAAAAGTAAGAAAAGGTAAACTTAGGAATTATCTTCTGCCTCATAGTATTCCTGTGTTTTCTCACAATTCTATAGCCAAATAACGTCAACAGAGTACAAATGCTGAATTTAACAACTGTATTTATCTTCCAGCGGAGTCACTAAGTGACAGCATTGCTACACCAGTTACAATGATTAAAGCAGCTCAGCCACAATCCAGGTTACTTTGAACCTTTTAATTATTTTTGCAAATTTTTCATTTTTCCCCCCACTTCAGCCATTTTCAAAATGGCAAAAACACATAGAAAGCCGTAGCTTCTGCTGGAGGAACAAATGATTTGTCACTCGTGCTTGACTAAAATTTATAAAAATAAAAAATACACTCTGGACAAAAAAAGCATGCAAAGGCAAACAAACCATTCCCAGTTCCTAGGGAAAAAAACCAAAACCTGCATCAGTTCCCTGCTTTAAAACAAGACAGACCTCACAATGGCTTTTGAGGACAAAACCTGACACCAGGACATTCCCAACCATCAAAGCAAATTAAATCCCAGCTATACCAACACCGCACCCCCGGCATGAAACCCTACCCACTCTGTGGGTGTAATCCAACAGCCAAAACAATGCCAGGGTGGAAAAACTACTGCAAGTCAGTGAGATGCTGTGCGGTTCCACCATCGTTTGTCCCCACGCAGAGGGAGCCGCGGCCACATCACTGTTCCCTCAGGCGCGACAGACAAAAGAGCCACAACCCAGGGCGGAGAGGTGTCCCGGGGACGGCTAGGGCTCTGTCATTATTTTCCCTCTGCCTCTGTTGTTCAACGCGACACAGGGGTGAGTCTTCTCACGCAGAGGCAGGCAGAGCCCCTGGAAAAAAACAACAGCAGGCAAAGGGGACACACAAAAGCCGCCTGTCCCTGGGCCGCCGCAGCCTGAGGCGATGCTGCCTCTCCCCACCCCCAGCCGGACCCAGTCCCTCTCCGCCTCCCCCCGTCGGGCACAGCGACCCACGGTCCCACCCCGTCCGCCCGAGGCGTTCAGAAATCGAGCCCTGCACGAGCCTGAGGCGTGGCGAAGCACAAAGTCACGGAATTATCAGAAGTAGAAAGCACCTCTGGAGATCATCTCGTTCCAGCGCCCGTCCCTCCGCCTCCTCTCTCGGCAAGGCGGGCAGATCTCTCCCGCCCTATTGTTCCCCGCACCCAGCGGTGGACGCAGCGCACTCACCACGCGGGCCGGGCTTCCTACAGCGCCCACGGGCCCCCTCAGCTCCGGCACACCGGGGTTGCCACAGCGCCCTGCTGCTGCTCCTCCAGTAGCACACGCGGGCCCTGGGGCAGCGCCGCCATCGCCCGCCGCCGCCCCGCTGCCACTCCGGCAGCGGCCATCTTGTGCGTCGACTGCTCCTCTCACCGCCCACCTA
Source organism: Toxostoma redivivum (assembly GCA_013397375.1). Lineage (NCBI taxonomy): Eukaryota > Metazoa > Chordata > Aves > Passeriformes > Mimidae > Toxostoma > Toxostoma redivivum. The sequence continues at coordinate 799,121 of VXBI01002687.1, forward strand.
GCTCCCTCCCTCCCTCTCTCTCTCTCTCCGCACCACCCGCCCCTTCCTGCGCCCGCCTTCCCCCGCAGTCGGGACGGGGAGAAATAGCCGAGTCACGGCCTAGAGACTGCGAGGGTTGGGTGGGGAAGTTGTCGCCCGTGTCGGGGAGGGTAACTCGCGCTCCGTCAGGGACAGCCTGCAATATCAGGTGCCTTCCTCCTTTCAGGTGGGGTCTTTCCCCCCCGCCCTCACCTCCTCTTGTCATAGTTAGCGGGCTCGGGGGTGGAGGTCGATGCTTTTCACATAACGAGTGGCTCCTGGAGAGCGCTCTGTGTCTTGGGAATTTCCTGAGGGCCCCCGCCCGCCATTTTCTGTCCCTCAGGAGCCTCTGTTGGCGGATCTTGCGGTTGCCTCATGCCATCACACCTTACTGATTCGAGCCGGTTACTTTTCGCAGTTCAGGGAAAAATAACACAAATTAAGTTTCCTCTTACGTGGCCGTGCAGGGCTAAGCTTTCGGGGTTTTGCCCGCCAGTCCTATGCGAAGGCGTAGAGATGGGCTCGGTGCTGGAGAAGGTTCTCCGTAGCTTTGTGTGCTGCAGGACACAAATCATCCTCAGCTTTAACCAACACCATAGGTAAGATGTTTGGGGACCCTCCAAGCTTTCCTGTATCACAGTCAGAACTAGCTGGCATAGAGAAGAAAATTTGAAATGGGATTATAGAATGTCTTGCAGTCACTTGACTTGTAGCATTTACTAAGCATGTACTGATTGTCAGTTTTAAATTGTTACAAGAACTAATTATTTAGCATCAGGATATTACCAGGTAACATCCACTTGATGACTGTTTATGAGAACATGAATATGGTGTAAAATACTAAGGAAGCCATATTTAAGTTAAAGACTAAAAAATGGTATTCAGCGGTCCCCTTTGATTGCCCATATATTTTATCATGTCTAAGCCCAGCTAGGGGCTCTGTGGGGCTCAGTCCTGCTGTGATACCATTGTGCAGGATGCTGTGCAGGGAATCACTGCATTTCTATTTTCCTTTCGTAATACTGGGAGGAGCACCCAGTGTATTGTCAGTCCAACATCTGAAATGCAGCGTTGCACGACCTGGAAATACAATTTAAATAGGACATCGTCAGGTCAGAAGTAGCCATGCCCAGAGCCAGGGACTCAAGAGAGCAGCTTGCAAAAGGAAGCTGGGTTGTGACATGCAGTCAGAAGATAAAAATTTCTACACACGAAGAAAAACTTCATAGGGCAGGCTTACTCTTCAGCTCCTATTTCTGACTCTTGTACTGACCATAGACAGATTTTCATTAACTTTACAAGAAATGTTGTAGCAACCAAAAGTGTTATTTCTATCTGTTTTACTAAAGAAATAATCTCTATTACTTAGGCTTTTCCACCAAAGCAACCTTAATGTTTATCAAGGATCAGTGCTTAAATAAAATAATATTAAGAAAAGCTATTAATTTCTGAAAGCAGTTTTCTAGCCACAGACACAGGCATTGAGTTCTTACGAACACAGAAAATTAAGATGTTTACAAAGAGCACCTTTGACTTAGCAAGAGCTTTACTATGAGCTAGAAAATTAAGTGTGTGCTGGTTTTACATTAATTGATTTTTGGTGAGGAGGGAAGGAGCCAGCCACGGAAGTGATTTTTCTAAGAGAAGCTGCTAAGAGCTTCCTCCGTGCCTGGCAAAGCCAATTGCTGGCTAGCTCTGAGAAGAGGCATGCTGATAAGCCAGTTAAAGAGCTGAACACGCCTCTGTGAGATTCACATTTTAAAACGAACGAGCCCAGGTAAAAGCTTTCTCTTGCTTCTGGCTTTTGAAGAGAGAAGTCCTACTCCCCCTCCCGGGCCCGGGGGCGGGGCTGGGCTGGGCTGGGGAGGGGAGGCCGCAGGGCTCCGGCCGCGGCTGGAACATGAAACCGTGCCCTGCTGCCGGCCCGGGCCGCTGGTTCCCGGGAGCGGCTCCGGGCCGGGCCCTGCCTCTGCTGCAGCTCCGGGCCGCGCCGGGTTCCCTCCCCACTCCGTGCAGCCGCCGAAAAAAATCCTCTATGGTAAACAGCTCTGGTCGCCACCCGGCAGGGTTCACATAGCCGTCCACAGGCCCGGGTGACATATTAACTTCATGAGACATGAAGATCAGTAAAGGAGTCAAATCTCAGATGGGAGGTGAATGAAGCGATGTCTTAGATTTGGGATGGAATTCTTTTGTAAGGCCGTGGTGATGGATTATGATACACTGAAATATCCCTGTAATTCATTGAAAACTTGGGGGGTTGGAGCATTCAAATTGTAGACATGAGCAAAAGCACCCACGCTGGACAAGCAAATGTTGAAGTAGCTGTGATCCCATAAGAAATTTGGACACGGAGAGACAAGAGTGATGAAGACCCTTTGCCCCTAGGGAAGAAGAACAAGACCTCTGTTCCCAGACATGAAGATGATTTCAGAGATAGATGAAGAGAACCTTTGCTTCTGAACAGCTCATCCTTAAAAGGGTATCCCATTAGCCAGAGATTGAGCCCTCAAAAACAGTTGTGGGGAAAGCTGTAAGTAGAGGGGAGGGACTTTGACATGGCCAATGGATTTCCATCTCCCGGATGGCTGATTCCCTGTGACACTGAAGCCACGAGAGAACTGTTTCTTGTGGAGAAGTCTCCGTGGCATGGCAAGACAGACTCCTCTCCCCAAGAAAACTGAAGAAAGATTATTGTAGAGGTTGTAAACTGACTGAAAATCCCAGGTTTTTGTCTCTTTATGTTGTCAATGAGAAAGAGAGTGTGAAGGAGAGGTGTTCTGAAGGTTTATTCTTATTTTATTATTTTTCTTTTAATTCTGTTAATAAAGTTTTCTTTATACCCTTCAAAGTTTGAGGCTGCTTTGCCTTCTTCCTAATCCTGTCTCACAGCAGGAAATGAGTAAATAATTCTGGTGGGTACACTGGCAATTTGGCCAGCATTAAAACCACTACATTAAGTTGGTGCATTGGCTGGGAAACTCAAATTGGCCAACCAAAACCACTACACAAAATGGTGTTTCTGCCTGGTTTCAAACCGAAACCGCTATGAAGTGCAAATTGGAAGTGTCCAAGGCCGTATTGGACAGGGCTTGGAGCAGCCTGGTCTAGTGGAAGTTGTCCCTGTCTATGGCAGGATTTGGAACAAAATGAGCTTTAAGGTGCTTCCTACCAGTCTGATATTCTGTACCACAGAAACTTTGCAATCAACAGTTGCCATCTTTTGCAGACTCCTCTTGTTGCAGTAAACATGTGAACCTGCTTGAGTTGTCAGTGTCCTGATTAGAAGCAAAAGATGACATTAGGAATAGCTAAAATGGTAGGTGTTCTTTGCAACCTTGGTTCAAAAGTTACAGCAGCTAGAAATAGTCAGATCCTGAATCCTGTTACTTCCTAATTTCTAGCAAGTGCTTGTACAATGTTCTGATGCTCTGTTCAGTCTGGGTTTTAATATTCCAGTCTGGGGGCTTCTACCATTTCCTCTTTTGGTTCCTGTATTGTGGAAAGGTTTCATTTTCCATGTAGTTTATGTTTTCCCTCAACAGTTAATTCCACTAACAGTATGAACATGCTAATAACAATTTTCAGTATTACAGCATAGGTTACCACAGTAATACATGGTTGAAATTTAAAGAAGTGGGATATTAAATGACCTATGTTATTATTATGTAACACTGCACACATGAGCACTTTAAATCTCAAACTCCGCTTTAGACTTCCATCAGTCAGGCTTTTCTAATGTTTATTCTTTGTTATATTTTCTGAAAGTTCAGAAATTTGTAGATGAGCTTGTTCTCTTGTTGGGAATGGATCCCACTAGATAACCTAGATTATTTTTAGTGTCTGCTTTCCCCAGTTATGCAGCATTTCTTCCTGCATGATACACTGCTTTAGCATTTGAAACACAAAACATTATTTGTCTTTAGGGTTACTGTTTTCAAATATCATTTCAGTTTATCATTAAATCTGCTATAATTTGTCTCCACTTGTTTACATTGTTCTTTCTTTTATGTCCTTAAAAACCCACAGGAATTAGTTTTTATTCCACCACATATAGTCTCTCTCAATTTTCAATTCCTTTCTCTCTTTCTTTTTTCCCATCCAAGAGGGGAAAATGTGTATGCATGGTTCTAAGAGCTGACATTTGTGGCCACACTAATAATGTTCTTCAAATTATACATTAAAAATTACTCCCCATTTTAGCCTCTATGACTGAGAGAAATACCTAAAATACCAGTGTAACTCTCAAATGGTATCATCATTCAATTTTTATATTACTCATTCCATATAAAACTGCTCTAGAACTGTGGTACCAGAATAGCTGTCTTTATAAAAAGAAATTTGTGTTTTTTAAATGTCTTGGCAGTGTTTCAGTTCGCTATTTTAGTTAGCAACGTGACCTGTAAAGCTGATAATAATGGAAAAAATTCTCATTTCAAAACCTGTGATATCAGAATGGAAGGCAAGAATGAAATAAATGAAATACTTATCTAGGTGGCTGCAAACATGTCCTTGTTATTTCACACAGTGAAGATTCTTGCACATAAACCACAGATAATAAAAAAGAAAATCTTTAGCACTTGTATGTGCTTGACCATCATGTTAACAAAACCTAAATTAGTCCACTTCTATAAAATTCCATTGACAGAAGACTATATCCATCCAACATAATCATTGAAAGAAAATCCAATGTTCATTAAAGAGCATGCTGAATGTCATCCAAGCCCATGGGATACAGATGCAACTATTGGAGCTAGTTTTATATGCTTATTTCAAATAATAAAACAATACTAGCAAAATACAGCCTTACATTGGAGATCATAGCTGTATGGTAATTTCTGTTAGTCTTTTACCAGATTCTGTGTATCACATCTTCTTTTTCAGGCACACATGCAAACCCACACCTTTTTAATAAGAATTTCCTCCTCCAGTTTGAAATTTCTTTTCAGCCCAGTATTCTCAGTTTCCTCCCATTACTGTACTGGTGAAAAGCTGTTACACATCATTCTAGCAGTTCAATTTCAGCAGGAAACACTGAAATTTCTGTATTGTAAATATACAGTTTTTTCCTGTTGTGTATGTTCTTCTGGTTTTGGTAAATTTTCATCAAGAATAACATCATTAAACAGAACACTTCAGAATTTTGTTTTAATTTGACATTTCAACTATTATTTTTTTGAACTTGCCTAAGAAGACAGATTTTGTAAAAAGAAGTTGCTATCTTTTTGTTGTTTATAAGAGATTTTTTTAAAGCTTCCTTGAAGGCTTTTATAATCTTACATGCCGTAATGATGTTCCCTATTCTTCTTTGAGTCTAGCAGGTGAAAGAAGCAGCATTTACAGAAGAAGAAAAAGGAAAATCACTGAAGGAAATCAGAAAGTTAGTAATACTGACTGGAATTGGCTCTTACCACCAGACAGAAAGAGACAGTATTTGTGGTTTGGTGAGTTAGCTATTTTTAATGTTATTTTTCTACATAAGCTATACTATAATTACTATAATTGCTAAAGAAAAAACAGTGAAAGGATCAGAACATCCTGTGAGCACAGAGAGACCTTACATTGTGTATACATTTTTCAGATATTAAACTAATTTATTTTTAGCAAGTGTCATCAATTTCTCAGAGATTAATTGGTTTTTTTAATATGCTCATTGAGGCACATGGAATACACAAGTCTTAGCCTGTTAACAAATACCAGCTATTTTGGAAAGCACACTTTCTGTTCTGTTAGGGAAATTTCTTGTTCTTGTACATAAGGCCACAGTATCTTCAGTCTGTTTGTCCCCAGTGCTTCTGGTCTTCTGGTGGCTTTGCTAGGCAGACATGTGTTACTTGCATGAAAAATATGAGCCATAAAATAACTTTGTCTTCCTTCTGAAGTCCTCAGTCTTTACAACTTGAATGTAGTTGGACTTCAGCAATTTGATATCCAAAGGTTGTTTATGTGGCAGTTTATTACAGATTCTTCCAGGCAGCTGTTTTTCTTATTGTTTCCATTAACATAGTGCTCTGGGGAAAAAAAAAGAAAGAAAAGGAGTGTCCTGTATTTTCATACACAAACCCCACCTTCTCCTTGAACTTCCTTCCACAGGAAGCACATAGGCATGTATGCACTTATTTGCATGGTTAATAGACAAGATAAAACTGTTTCTACCCTACATGGATGAGTCAAACACTGACAATCAATTGAGGTCAAACAGGGTCATTCCCTGATCTCTCAGGTGTAGCTGCTAAAACTCATAAGGTTTGGGAGGCAGAGGCTGAAACCAGCTGTGCTGGGTTTGTAGGGCCTGGTTTTTGGTAGCAGGGGGAGTTGCAGGGATGGCTTCTGTGAGAAGCTGCTAGAAGCTTCCTTCATGTCTGGCAAAAGCAATACCTGGTCACTCCAAAGATGGAGATGATGCTGGCCAAGGCTGGGCCTATTCAAAATGGTAGTAATGCCTCTGTGACAGCAGATTTAAGAATAAAGAAAAAAAAGGTGTTGCACAGTTGTAATCATGGCCAGAGGAAAGCAGGGTGAGAATATGTGAGAGGAACAGCAGAGATCAAGGGGCAGTGAAGAAGGAGAGGCAGGAGGTGTTCCAGGAGCTGGAGCTGGGAAAGCAGGAAAGTGTACTGCTGAGCCTGGTGAGAGACAGGAACATTTTTCAAGGAAAGCTCTGAATAGCTATGCTTATATAAAAATAGCAATTTATCTACTGTATTCCTGTGAAGCAGGTTAAGCCTTTTGCCATCAACAGTGTTGCTTAACCTTTTACATTGTATCCCTCCTCCATATTGTGCTTAAGGGTTATTAATCTACTTCTGAACTGGCATGTGGAATGGAATAGCTTTTCTTTTTGAAAGTTCATGTAATTTGATCTACTTACAGCAAATAATTCATTAATTTTAAGTCCCCAGCTAGCATATTTTATGCATATTCTAGTAACAAAAGGTAAAATCCTTTACTTTTTTAAGGACACCAAATGCTTGCCTCCTTTGCAGTTGGTAACTATATAATGAATATCTGTAGTATTTTAATGCATGCCATATTTAGCCAAGTAATTAAAAACAAATAAAAAGTATTCCCTTCAACTTGAAAATAGTTTTAAATTGGTTTTTGAATATTCAAAGCATACACTTACCTTACGCATTGTACGCACAGCTAATAGTCATGGAAGCAAACCTGATTTTTATTTTTGGATAGCACAGTTTTCCACAATTGTTCTTGGCACACATTTCTACTTACATGACTTCTAAGACACTTTGAGGAACACTGTAGTAAGCAGAAAAGGATGTGAGATTGTGCCCTGTTTCTGACTTCCTTGTTTATAATTTCCTCTTGTTCTTTTTCATGTCACCTTTCAAGTGACATGATTTAGATTTGCAGTTTACTAAATTGTTTTTTGTCTGTATTTCTTGTAATTTTTTGAAAAAATCCTGTAAATATGCATCTTTTAATGATTTGCTAGCTACACATAAAATCTTCCTGCTGCTCTAAAATGTGTGTTGGAGTTTTAGGAATTCTCCTTTGGGATTTTTTTTGGTTTTTATCATCTTTTCCCTCATAGGTGTTGCTAGGAGACAAAAATGACTGGATACTTCACAGAGACAAGAAGTTGTCAGAAGTCTTCAGGGGAGGGGTGCACCTGGCTACTCTGTCTTTACCTGAGGCTTTCCTGTAGGGTAGAGACACCCTGAGATTTGGCTGTTGTTAACACCTTAGTGGTTGTTGTTTGTTTGCTTTATTAGACATGCCAGTAAAGAACTGGTATTCCTATTCTCATATCTTTGCCTGAGAGCCCCCTTAATTTCAAAATTACAATATTTCAGAGGGAACAGGTTTACATTTTCCATTCCAAGAGAGGCACCTGCCTTCCTTAGCAGGCGCCTGTCTTTCAAACCAAGACAATGCATTTTTTGGATTTGCATTTTTATCGCCATTCAGATTAAAAGGGAATAGTTCTTATATTCCCTGCTTTTGTACTGAATTCAGTTCAGCAGTGTGGGCAAACAGTGCAAAAAAGTTCTGCTGAAGGAAAGGATCTGTATATAAATGGACCAAGACACATGGTTCAGAATTTGTCTACCACTCTGGCCATCTGTCTTCACAGTAAGACTTGGTGAGGTATTTATTTGGCTGGCATTTATTTGACAGAAGATAGCAGCAAAATGTACAATTACCCCCTCTGCTCTTTATCATTGTCTAAAAAAATGTATTATTACTGTGTTACATAAAATATCTTAGTAGAGCCAAAGACTATAAAAATGCAACTTTCTCCTGGATTCATGAAAACCAAATCTCCCTGTGGACAGAACTGCCTGCATGATGTTGTGAACCCATAACTGGATAGAGTCACGGGTTTCAGTGAGCTGTTGGGAGAACTGAGTTTTCAGTGTGATAGCATAGGGTTAAAATGTTTCTAAAATCATGGGAATTGCATACAATAGATTCAGGGGGTGGAAAGAAAGGTTGGGTCTGGTAGGCCTGGGAAAGGGAACTAGGCCCCTGGGAACGAATATCAAGCTTTGTCTTTTCTAGACATGTGAAGCTACACCTGCATAATCATCATATGATAAATGATATGATTGTTAAATGTAATGATTGGTAATTGAATATAATTACTGTTTAATCGTAATAAGAATCATGAGAAACGATGTAATCGTAAAAAGAATCGTGAGAAGGGATATTTGGAGGGATCTAATCAATGTATACAATACAATAGAACAATGTATACAATAGAACAATATGGGTTTAATAATTAATATATAGTTATATAACGAAAAGGGTATAAAAACATGTCCATCTCAGATCCATGTCAGAGTCAGATTTGGGTCTGCACCCCTAATTCCCAGAGCTCTTCAATAAAAGCACCTGCATAGAATCATTCTGTGATTGTGTGTTTCAACACTAACAAGTGGACTTGACTTGTATGTCTGTAAGGTGGGGAGTTATGTGAGCCCTGAGAGTACCATGGACACAGCAACCCATCATGCAGCTCTTTGACCAGCAGTGGCACACTGAGGCATGATGGATTATTCTCAGAGTTTCTGTGTTGGAAAAGTTTTCTGCTCCTGTGACAAATGAAATTTTTGTTTTCCTGTGCAGAGCCATTCCATATGTTACAACGGTACCTTGAATTAATCAAATGCTATTTGCACAGTGGTGAAGGAGCTTGGATTATTAAGCTTCTCGTGTTTGTTCTGTTTCCTGTTTCAGTAACTAGCAAAAGTTCCAGCGACTCCAATGAGAATAAGATGAAGGTGCTTCTGTATTTCACATGTTTGCATAATAAAATGGTGTTTTTTACAAATATTAGCAATGGTCTTTCCAGGTACTGAAACATCAGTTCCACTCAGGGCAATTCTGAAATTGACTTTAGCTGTTTCCCATGTTTCTTAGATGGTGAGCTGAGGCACTTCCAGTTTTCAAGGCAAGGCCTTTCACAGTGTCCTCAAAAAAGGCTGCTCAATGAAAAGGTGAAAAAAACTGGGGTGAAGGGGGCAAAATCCCTGTCCTGGTTTTTGTAATAGATTCAGCCAGATGATCAACAGTCATTAGTTTCACTAAGTACCAGTGTAGTCTTTTACTCTCGCAGCTCCCAAAAACCAAGGCTGGACAGAGCAGTCTGTTCTGGCCACTTTTGTGTATGAGCAGTCCTTCAATGTACCTGTCACTTGCATTGGCAACCCAACAGTTTCCTTGCCTTGCTCTGCTAATCCTGCATTGCTTTGCATTCCCTGGCATGCCCGTGCCGCACCCTTGACCTGCCTACTTCTATTTTCCAGGGCCCTGCCTTGCCAGGTCTACACCTCCTTTGCATTTCCTTGCCTTTCCTGTCCCTTCCTTTACTTTGCCTTGCTTCTCCACACCTTGCATTGCCTTGTTGTCTGGTCTGTAGCCTTCCTTCAGCCTCCTTTCCCTCCACTGCCTTGCACTGATTTGTTCACTCATCCCTCACCTAATTTCCTCTTGTTATTTGTCCAGGTCATTTTTCATTTCCTTCTCCTTCTAGGAGTCTTCTTACCTTGCCTACCTCTCCCTTTTCTTTCCTTGCAAAGCCACCAGTTGTCTTGTCTTGCCCTTGAACCCCTTCCTTGCCTTGCATTACTTTGCTCTCCTCTCCCCCACTTAGAATTCAAGACTCCTGTTTTCCTGGCATGTCCCAGCCTTACCCTGCCCTATCTATTCCCCTGAAGACTTCCATGGCTCTCATGTATCCCCAGTGCTTCAGGAGCAGGTGAGAAGAAGCCCCGGGGAGGTCCCATGCAGCCAGATCTGTCTTTCTGAGCAGTTTTTGTCTGAGACCAGTGCCTGCATGTGCTAAATTTTGGACAGGCCTCCACAAATCGCCTTTGGGCTCTGGGACAAGAATGGCAGTTCTTCTGCACACGAAGGAAAGCAGGTAGCCTGAGGGTTTTAAGTGCTGATTAAAAATGGCTCGTGCAGGATTAAGGCTGCACAGAGCAGTCTGTCCTGGCTGCTTTCACATACCAGCAGTCCTTGAATGCACCCTCCCACTTGCCTTGCTTTGCCAACCCAACAGTTTCCTGGCCATGCTCTGCTAGCCCTCTCTGGCCTTGCATTCCCCGGCGTGCCCATGGCCCGCCCTTGACCTGCCTACTGCTTTCCCCCAGCACCTTCCCTTGCCCAGCTCTTTCTGTTTCTGTCTGGCCTACCCATCACTGGCCTTACCTTCCTATAGCCAGCCTTACCTAGAACTTCTGGCCCTTCTCTCACCTCCACTTCATTTGCTTTCCCCTCAATGCCCTGGCCTTGTGTATCTCTCCCTTGACTTACCCACAGTTGCCTGCATGGACGACAAGCTAGAGTGGTAGGCAAGGCAAAGCAAAGCAAGGAAGTTGAAGGTAGGGCAAGGCAAGGTAGACATAGGCAAGGAAAACTAGGCAAAGTACTGAAGGCAAGGTGTCAGAGACTGAAATAGTCCATGCGTCAAACATTGATAGAAAGCTTTGCTCATTATAACAAGAACTGTATAAAGAAGCTACAGCCAAAGAAGCCTCTCCTGACTGGGACTTTGGACTGAAAGTCAAACTGCTGAGATTAGATAAAGGGAAAACCCATTCTTAAATCACCTGAAACAAACAAGTAAACAAGGAAAAAAATGTGAGCCAAACTCAGCAGCTGGGCTTACAATCATTTTTGGCTCGCTTTGGGGTGGGGGAGGCTGTAGCCCACAGATCCATTTACTGGGAGCAGGTTTGTACAGATTTCCCTCCCCAGCTAAGGTAGGGGGAGGAAGTTTGGGTGTGTTGTAACCTCTGCTCAGGGGCAGTGAACCCATCCTCCCTTACACAAACTGTCTATGGAACAGCCAACCCTAGGAATGCCACATCCACAGGACATTCATGTAAGTGGCAGTTGAGGGGGTGCCTTAATCCATTAAAGGCTCCCTGAAGTGCCCCCCAGAGGCATTCCTGAAGCCTTGCACCACAGGGCTGCACGTGATGCAAAAAATCCAGTCTGATAATGGCAAACTCCCCCTGCCCAGGGAGTTGCCTGGATTTTCCTGCCTGGCCTGAGCATATATTAGCCCATCAGATTCTATGCTTTTTGGCAGGACTGTCACCACCAAGAAGACCAGCTGGAGAAGATCAATATTGTTGGCACTCACAGAGTGGTGATATTTTCCTTATTCTGTCCCTGTTACTCTTCTTCTGTCCCCTCCACCTATTTTCTATTTCTCTCTCTCATATTTACTATCAAATAAAACCCATAGTATTGTCACTGGCATATGGTCTCATTTGCACCTTAATTTGGGCAGAGGCTATTCTAAGAACCTTAGTAATCAGAACCTGACAAAAAACAAGGCCAAGTGGCTCTGAGTGCCTTTCCTTCAGAGGCAAAGCACATAGTGCCGGTGTTGGTGGAGCAGATTTTAATGTACCATGGGTAGGAATAGTCCAGCAAGAGAATTCTGTCCCAGCCCCTTCTGTGTAAAGCAGTTGGAGCAATTGTTGGACATATGCAGTACGGGACGTGGTATGCAACTCTTGCTTGGCAAGTTCCTGAATGAGAATGGCCGTGCTTTTCCATGGGAATGAAAGCATGCAGCCCCAGTGTTTCATATGCAGGTCAAGGGTGGCAGCAACTTTCTGTCCTGGCATATTTGCTGTGGAAGCACTGCCTCAATTTGTACAATTATGGAGTCAGTATCTATCTTTGAAAAGTGGTCTCCTGAAAGATTTAATTTGGCATGTGGTTTCCAATTCTCAGAGATAGCCTTCTTGAAATTTTGGCAGCACAAGTCTTTTGGTCAAAGTAAGCAGCTACCCTGAGTCTCAGCATGCAGCTGATCCAGTGCCACAGGCAGGTTAAAGCCCAGTGACAGTGTTCTATAGGAATCTTTGCATGGGATCAGTCGCTGCATGTTTTGTATTTTGGAGGAGGAGATGCCATTTCTTTTCAGATGAGCTTCCAGTTCCTCTCTTTGGTAAAGAAGCAAGATTAAATGGACACTTTTGGGTATGGTCTAAGTGAATTTAAAGGCTTTTCCCAATAGGCAGTTCTCTGGGTCAGAGCTGTCAAACTGTCAGTGGGAATGGAAAGGCCAAGCTCTTGAGCTTTTTGCCCGGGCAGGCTTAGTGTGTGAGCAGTCGCTGGTGCTGTTCCCTTTGGATCCTGACTCTGTGAGACTAAAGACTTAGGATGGTACTTGGAGCTGAGAAGAAAAGTGCTGATAGCAGGGTGTGTGCTGGGAGTCCGATGGGTGCTGTTGAAGTTGTAGGCAGCAAGAGCTTTCTCAGCTGGCACTTCTGTGAGCTGTTTTTTTGCCAGATGTTTTCAAGTGTGTGGCTGGACTCTCTGAGAGTGAAAAGCTTTCATAGGGCAACGGAGTTCTTGTTACCCTTGGAGTGTGGTGCGAAGAAAAGTTGGCACTGGGAAGGGGAAGGTCAGTGAAACCACCTTGTCCTGACACGGTTGACTGAGAGCCTGGACGTTTCCAACTCGGCTCTGCGTTGCCGGGCTCGGTGCGTTCTTTTTTTCGCAAGTCGAAGGTGCCATCGTGTGGTTGTTTCCATGAGCGCGGATGGTGCGCAGGAGAAAGCCAAGCGCTCCCCATTCGTGTGGGAGCAACTCGAGCAAGAGCTCCGCCGTGCATCCTGGCTCGAGTAGATTGACAGCATGTGATGCTGCACGTAGAGGGAAAGGAAGAGGGATCGTTTCATGCGCACACGAACCCGGTGCTCTGCGGCTTCGTTCCTCACATTTTCTAACCTGCCGCGCTTTCATCCTCTTGGATGCAAATTGTCGTCGACGTCTCGCACAGAGCACTGTGCTGTCTGTGAACGAAGGGCTCCAGCGCACTGCTTCTTGCCGAAAGACGCCTGGACCACGCACTTGCCTTCTCAGTGCTATGAACCACCGCATTCTGCCTCTCTCGTTGTCTGAATCTGATCCAAAAGCTTTTCGGCTACGTCCCGCACGGAGAAACTGTACCAGGACAACAGACTTTCTCGGGGTTTCCCCCTGGAACTTGTGGAAACTTGTATTTGCACCACATTGAATGAGCAGTCCTTTTTCCTAGACAAGCTGCAAAGCGCCGTCAGAGCGCTGTGCTCCCTTCACGGTCCTTCTGAGCCCCAAGTACCACGGCGCACACCAGAGCCTCGCAAGCGCTGAAGATCCCGATATCTGTCAGAGGATGCGCGCAGCACGGACGCGGAAAAGCGGCGAAGCTGAATGGCATCGCTTGGTTCAGTCCAGAGCAGATCACAGAAGGCGAAGATCGAAGCAGCAGAGCACCGGGCTTTGTGCGCAGTGTATCGAATTGCAAAATTCCAGCAAAAGCTCGTCCACAGTCGGCGTTAGCTGGGAATACGCTTGCTGCTTGGGAAAAGCAGGGCGCAGCCGTCAGACTTCATCACGACACGTGGAGATGAGCATCTTGCACCTTCACTGCTGCCGAGTCCATGCGGCTGGAGATGACCGAGAAGCACGCGTCAAAAGAGAAAGCGTTCATGAGGTGCTTAGAATCAGAATGCGCAAGTGCTGCAGGAACGCAGCTGCTCAGCACTCACTGAGCAATGCCCAGCAGGCTCCCGAGCCAGCCCTGCCCCGATTTAAACACTGGCCATGACATCATATCCTGGGAAATATCCCTTTGGCCACTAAGGCCAACTGTCGTGGCCGTGTCCCCTCCCAATCCTTGTGCCCCTGCAGCTGCTGGCTGGCACCGCACAAGAAGCTGCAAACTGCGGGATTCAGAGTAAGCACTGCTTGGCAATCACTGAAAATATCAGCACGTTATCGACATGCTCCATCCAAAACAGCACTGTACCAGCTACCGAGGAGAAAATGAACTGTATCCCAGTTTAGCCAGGATTAACTTCATGTCCACCTCTGCATTCATGAGACGCTGTCCTAATATACAAATGACTGCCTTTAAAAGCCAACATATATTATGAAAAAATGATTCTACAAATTTGGCAAAAAAAGCAAAAAATTTGCCACAAGTTTGATCAAGAAAAGAAAAAGATTCAGAACAACAACAGAAAACACTAGTTTTGAAAGAGTTCTACTTCTGCATTCAAAAGTCTTTTTAAAAAACATTTTTCACTTACACATTGGACTAACAAATTTTTCTTAAAATTTGATGTTTACATCTGTCCTTTTTTTGTCCTTCCATGAATCCAGAAAGATTGCTTGCAATATAAGTTTTCTAATTTCTAATTACTAAAATCGATTAATAATAGCAAAAATAATTTTCTGCTTCAGCAAAATTCCTTTTCCTTTTGTACATGTCCAAGTATGCCAGTAAAAGTCAAATAAAAAGCACTGCTTTTAGAGTTAGATGGAACATACTCCAGAAGAGGAATACCTTGTATCCAAGAATATAAACTCCCCAAAACAATAGTGTGCCCTCTTTCTACCTCAAATTTAGAATGCATATACTCAAGACTGATGACCTCCATGTCCTAATCATCTTATTCCATAATAAAATACCACAGAAAAAAGTTTGCCAAAATAAAAATGGGAATATTTATTATCTTTTCTACTAAAGCAATGCAGTTCTTTTGAGATTATACATCGGTCTTTGCAAATGTTTCTACAGCTAAATTAATACTTTTCCATTTTGTAAAAAAATTAGACACATACTTCATAAAAACAAAGACACAGGCCAAGTCACTGAACAACTGGAAAGGATTGTAACTGTTACTAGGGATGAGCAAAGAAAGCTCATGCTTATACTTAAACCTCTGGCATTTGTATCATTTTCAAGTTCAAGTGGGACAAAATGGGAACATTTTCCTTGCACATTTCTGGGTCCACTTCCCAAGCTTTCAGCAATCAGACAGACTGTTAAATACTGAATGTGACCAGGAGAACCTAAACATTGCTCAGCAGTACTACATGCACAAGATGCAGGGGAAGGAAGAGTCAGACCCATGCAAACAGTAGAGGACAAACCATTAAAACTGGTAAACGTGCACTGGACAAAAATTGAAGTTTATGAAAAGTTTTATTTGTTGTCATGAAAATAGTATCAGAAGCAAGTAACTGTATGTGTTTTGCAAAGTCATCTTCATTTGGCCTCCTGAGCTTTCTTGGCATTCTGTTTTTCTTTTGCCTAGGAAAGAGGGGAGATGATGTCAAGCTTTGGTAAGACGAAGGTCATCCTGGAACTCTGAATGACTACCCATTAAACATTAAATTTCTGAATATTAAAAATATGCTGGAAAAAGAAAAAATTAAATGTAAATTTGGACCCTTCAGAAGAAACCTACTACTATTTTACTAGGTTAGTATATAAAGCCTTTTAAGAATAAATACAAGTTTAAATAAATTATGCAAAAGAAACTAAGATTAGGTAACTTCTGTAGCGGGAAAGCTTTTACTATTTTAAAAACACAATTTAAGCCTTCATTCTTTATATCTCCATACCAATTTCATTTAACATAGAAAAAACGCTTCCTAATGGAAACATTTTATGTCACAAGAAAACACCATTCAGACATACAGTTTATCAAAACTGAACTCTGAAACAAACCAAGATCTTAGTGGTTTAGATCATTCAAATAAGTGGAAAAAATCCCCATGAAAGTTCCTGTCAAAATATTTGCAGACAGATTTCCATAACTTAAAGCAATCATAAATAGTTCAAATTGATAGGGAACTGGCACTTTCTTCCTTATGCATTTACTTAAGAAACAGATTGGGCAAGAAGAGGGGACAACTCAGAAGCAATTCTGGCCAACAGCTTTCTGTCAAAACATTAGTTATTTCTGAATCAGGCTACTGCTCGTTACCACTTATTATTGAACAGAACAGCATCTAATTCAGTGATTTCTAATTAAGACCTGTTACCACCGGTTCACTGGTAATTTACTTGTGAAAGCAGCTTGATGGGTAAATGACTTCTGTTAACATGAAACTGGATTAGAATTCTGTAAGTTACTCTCTTAAAAACTACGAGCCTGCAAATTTACCTTCCCAAACAAATTCAGCTAAAGAATGCACTCAAATAATACACAGCTCTTTTTTCATTATGTAATTCAGAGATCCTTTCTGAGTGAGTACCAAATCAGAGATCCTGCCTCTGGCACTCAAGCCTAAGTGCATGCCAGCACAGAGCTGAGTACAATCCGAGTATACTTGACCAGTTTAATAACCTTGCCAAAGTGGCAGACACGCTTATTTATTAAAGTGTTAATACAAACCTTGGCAGTAAATCAATGCTAATGGCTAGATACCTTAGAAAGGGGGAAACCCAAGGCAGTAAATGAGCACAGGAGCAGGGAACAGGGAGGGATGGAATTCCCAGCACTGTGCCGTGGCTGCCACCGCGCGGTCACCGCCTGCTGCAGCGGCCACAGCAGTGCAGGGAGCCTCTCTGGCCAAAGATCTTGGAGGAATAAATGACATGAGCTTGTTTATTTAAAATAGAGGGTATGAAAAATTATGGTAATGTACTATCAGCTAGGATATACTCACTTTTTCTACTAATGGTATTAATTGCTGGTGCTCTGCTAGAGTCTTTAACAATTCCATGATGAAAGGCAGGTAGTTATGTTTTCTTCTAATATTTTCAATCTAAAAATAAATTAAAAGCATTAACAGAATTATTATATAACTGAACTACCTTTTAGTCCCCATCCAGTTCCTTCAGATTAACTGCAAAGCTCCCATACACATATATATATATATAAAAAAAAGCTGTTATTTTCTTACAACTGTTCCAATAATTTCATCAGAAAAGCAAAGACTACATACCTTATATCTTTTTAATTTTTGGTTCTCTTCTTCAATTAACATCTGGTATTTTGCAACTTCTGATTGTATAGAACTTAACATATTACTACTTTGATCTGTATCCATAGGCTCCTCCTTCCACAAAACAAAAATTTAAATGGATGATGTTACTCCATTTTTAAATTACTATTCTTTTAAAGCAAGTTTTGTCTCAAGGGTATTTCTATCACAGAAAGATTCAGTTTTGTTTACCATTATAGGAACATTCCAGGAATTTCTGCAGTTAGTTACAAGCAGGTACTGGGAAAAGAACAGTTCCAGCACCACAGCAAATGAGTCAAGGCAGAAATCAAAATGACATGGTCAGAACTGTGCTGAGTGCTCCGCTCAGAGTTGCAGCACTGAGTGCATCCACTCCGTGCTGGAGAGACCTCTAGCAATCACTCCCTGCTTTTTTTTACTGCTACTCCATTTGGAGCTAGGAAAGGAAGTGAATAGTAAAGCCATCACACAGAACGATCAGAGAACTACCTGAGCAATTAAAATTCCATGGCCTACCTCTGCCAGTTGCTGCTGTAGCTCTGCAATCCTCTGCTCATATATCATCTTCCTGTCAGACACAATAGCCATCAGGTTAAACCTTATCTCACCTTCACTGTACCTAAATGAGGAACAGAAAAACAAAACAACATATACAACCCACTTTCAAAATTAATTACCAACATAACAACTTAAAAGTCCCCTCCTCAATTTAATTTTAAGGAATGCATGTCATGGTAACAAATTTTTTAATGGGTCTATTAAATTGAATTGTGCTACAGATCCAGTCTTGTTACAAAATAAAATCAGATCACAAATTAACTCTACCCAATATGTAACTCCTAAAAACCTTCTCTCCCCAAAATTTACTATTCCTGTCTGTGGTCACAAACAAATACTGAAAGTGCCCAAAAACGACAACAGAACTAACAGAAGATGCTTCACACCATAGCTTTTACTTTCTCATAACTATTACTTGTTAGAAAATATTAGAGAGTTCTCTACACAGTGCGAGAAGTACATTCAACAATTAGACTAGCAGGCCTTTTGGAGGTCAAATTCTCCAAAAGCAACTTGGTAGTCCTGTTTTACTTATCAAAAAAAAAAGTCTTCAAGCAAAAGCTTAGAATTGTTCTTTAAAAATGGCATAAAATCAATTTTATTTCTAACAAATTTGGGACTGCAGTTTGGAATCAGAATTAAGAAGTAGGAATGTTCCAGAGTATGTTTTTCCATCTTAAATTTCTAAGACAAGCCATTCCTAAGAAAAACTTCTGATCTCTAAATACCAATTTTATGGACAGAATGACTATCTAGTAATTTTAAGTGCACAGGCAAATGTTACTCATGGTCATGGCACTCTCAGCTTTCACTCACAAAGATCCACAGCTGTGTACCAGAGATAATCTTCTTTTCCAGAGCACTCGTAGGATCTCTCTTCACTATACAGACACCTACTCAGATTAATTATGCAGCAGCACAGTGTATTTGAGATTTATCTATCATCACATTTGCCGCATGTTGGGCAACAGGTTCTCAAGTCACACAGTGATATGCACAAAAAAATGATGCATTGCTTAGAAATTTGGCAGAAATCCTTTAACTGAAGGAAATCAAGACTATGGAGTTTTTAAGCATAGGTAAGGTGCTATATTTTAAAGGCATCACGACCATTTACTTTTGTATGCGCTTCTCTATGACAGGCCGCACTGCACTTATCCAGTCATCCTGATGGCATGCACCTGGGGAGAAAACAGGGAAAAATTCATCATCCCTGCAAAATTTAACAAAGGAAAAAATTCACTATCATTGCAAAATGTATTGCAAGGTCGATTTGTATAACTCAGGCTTATGCAGCAACTTTAGAGTATATAACAAGTTTTCCTTGGCTACTGCAGTCTGAAATTACTCAGGTGGTTTTTCAGGAGGTGGAAGATATTTTATTAATAACAATAGTTAGATAATGCAGTGGCCAAAGCAATGGAACAAAGCTAAATTTTAAGGGCATAAGCATCTAACATTTGTTTTGCTGATAACAAGAAATAATGGGGTGGGGGAAAGTATGTAATGTAAGATTTCTGTGACACAAGGGAAATTAGTCGGTATAACAACATTGAAGTAGAGACCAAAGGAAAACACTGGACAAGTATAGCTGTTTAATATTAACTCTTGATTTTGTCTATGTAAATGCAATATAATGTTAAAAGGTCAGACAGAAAGAAAAATCATAAAAGGATATATGATAGAGGACTTGATTTCAAGATATATGACAGAATACCTACAGGTGATTTCCTAAGTTGAAAATGCCTATCTTGCAATTTCAAGACTTTAAAGTAAATTTAGAGACTCATGATCTTGTGACCATACAAATGATGTTACTGTTACATCTGCAGACTGTACAGTATCTCTAGACAGACTAAAGATTAAGCAGCAAGCTGTTACTCAGCCTAAACATAAATAAAATTGTCAATAAATCTGGGAAAACACTCTGGGAATGGAGTGTGGAACATGTTGTTAACAATGTATCAGACTCTAAAGTACAGATACATGATAGGAAATGCAGAGCTTTTCTAGACTCAACAGGGCACACTTATCTCAAGACAGATTACAAAACAGAAGCCCATCTTACAGAGAATAAAGCTATTTTCTTTTAAACCATTAGGAAAACAGTTGCTATCTAAGAAAGAGGGCAATGTGTAAACACAAGCCACATAATGAAAAGAAAAGTCTCTGGAGCTGCATACATTCTCCCTTTATGTAAATTCCTCTCTTGCAACAAAACTCTCAAGGTTCTGGAAGGGACTGCAGAACCTGATCACTTGACTACTAAATTAAGAGAGAGCATCAGAGACATGGAGGAAGCAGGGAGAAAATTGTATTTTCAGACCAACAGAACTAAAACAATACGAACGACCGCAAGAAAGTACAAGCCTACAGCACAATCAGAAAACTTTCAAGATATTCTTTATTTTAATAAAGAATTTGCTTTGAGACTGTAACATATGAGCAGTTTGTTGCAAAAAGCCATTGTTAAAATAAAGGATGTTCAGCAAAAATGTAAAATGTTACCTAAATCAATTGGTCCTTCCCTTAAGCCATCTAGTTCATATAGCCTCCCATTAACAGGAACATAGCTTACAAAGTGAAAGGCATCTTCTTCCTTTGCTGAAGACTTTGCATCAAATTCAAACATCTGTTGTCTGCAAACAAAATTTAAGATCCCCTGAGATTAAAAAGGATTTGCTCAAATTTTGGCCAGATTTAAAACATATGTTACCTGGCAAAACTGTTGTGAACTTGGCGAATCACTTCTGAGTTGCTCAGTGCCAAACCTTTCATCTGAAAGGAAGGAACAGAACACCTGTAAACCACCACAGCTGTAACACTGTGACACTCAAAATGCACAAGACAGTGGCCACTCACCGCAGCATCAAAGCTTTGGGAAAATTCTTTAAATTCTGACAAGGTCTCTCCTAGATGAATGTCTTGATGAGCACAGTTTAACAGCACGCTTACTATGGCTTGAGTAGCACAGGCATTATTTATGACCTACAAAAAAGCATGGAGAATTTGGTCAGCACTGGTGATAAAAGTTCACTCCAAACTGTGTTTGCTTTTGTTACAAACACACATATTCTATGCTGATTCACATTAGAGCTGCACCCTAACACAGACTGGATTTCCTGCCTGGGTAGCTACAGAAAAGCCCTTGCTGTAATAAAATCAGCTCTGCATAGCTGCCATATACAATTCACTGAAAACACACTTATTTCACAGCTGCCCTCAGAAACTGTCATTCCACTGCCTCACCATCTCTCTAAAGTGATTCATAAAAGGCATGGAAGAAAGACAGAAATCCTCGGATCCCTGTGGAAAAACACACAGTAACATTCAAAGCAAGCTGCCCAAATTGTGTTATTTTATCTATGGCCTTAAAAACAAGACAGCTCTCCCAAGTAAAGTCCTTCAAATAATCAGACTTCCTACTAGGAGTAGCAGGTAAAAATAAAATAATTTGAAGCAAAACAGCACATTATGGAACTTAGAATTTTTATTAAAAGGTTTTATTGGACAAAAAATTTCAAGGGATAAACTAGTAAAACTTAAAAGTATTCCAAGATGCAGAGATTGTTTAAATGATAGTTAGCTGAATAATATACTTGTCCAATATATCCATCCTTTTCAAGTTAAAGTTACTAGCCTGACACTGTTACATTTCATTGTTAAATATTCCACTTTTAAAAAATATAAACAACCCACTTCATATTAAAGCCATGTCTTTAATGTTGTCTACTAATAACCAAACTAAGACACTTTATTTAAAGAAAGAGGCTACAAGGACTATTAAATATAATTTGAGATTTAACTAAATGCACTGTAATCAAACGGTGTGAGGCCATAATAGAAGACTTTACATTAGTAGTTTTTTCTCAGAGAGCTATAGGTTAGGTAAGAATAATGTATCATTAGTCTTTGAGACTATTTTGCAATTCAAAATGCTACTTAAACCTTAAAACTTCCAGAGAGGGTGTGAATGAAAATTAGTTCAGGGCCGTGAATGTGAAACCACTTCCAACAAGAAAGGAGAAAAAAAAAAAAAAAGAGAAACCCCAAGCAACCTGTTTTACAATTAAGGCTAGTCCTAACAAAGGAAAACCTAGTATGTTAATACTAAAGCCACATCATAAATTTATTTTCTATACTTCAGGGTGTTCTCAGTTCAGATTATGTCTCTATGCAGATGATAAATAATAAAACACTTCTTAATTTAAGAAAAATACAATCTGGTTGACTTAAATGGTAATCAGGGGAGTCAATAATACACATGCAGAACAGATTTCAGCAGCCAAAACTCAAACCAACTGCAGGTACACAAGCTAAGGGCTAGAATACACACAGATGCAAAATAAAGGACATACAAGGAAAGTCCATGATGGGCAGCAAAATAATGAACTAGCAGCAGAAAAATTCAAATCCCCAGACTAGCAGAACAGCATACTCTGAATTACCCTGTAACACAGGAAAAAGAACTAAGAACTAAAGACTCTGAGATATAACTAAAGAATGTTATCAGAGACAGTTATGAAGTAGTTCTGGGAAGAAAACAGGGAAATCTCAAGTGGATCAGGTGGTTGAAGCTGATGGAGTATAATTAAGCTGGTAGAGAAGCAAAAGAAGGTACAGACATCTGTGCTGACAAACTGTGAGAACAGTGCTGTTACAATAAAGGCAGGGTGACTACAGCAAATTGTATATGTAAATTATAATTAATAGAGAACATTATAGGAGGGACAGGACTAAATTGCAACTAATTTTGCTGAAAAATCAAGATGGAACAACCAGTTGCTCTCTTTACAGATAACTCAATAATGGCTTCAAAACAAGGAAGGGAAATTTAATGAGATTTGGTGCCTAGAGGCAAGATCAACACTGAGAATATGCTGAACAGCAGGATACAGAAGCTGGAAACAGAAAGTAAATTCAGAGGAAAAATTAGACTTGGCAAAGAATTAACGGACTCAAATATTGGCTCTTAAGCATATTTTGTATTCCAACTAAAGCATGAGACAAGTCTGATGAAGTATATAGGGACAAAGCCAAACAGTCTGACTGCTAGAATGCAATATGCAAAGATGTGGATCTGAGGGCAAGAGCCTCCAGCTGTTGAAATGAAAATACATTCTAGAACTTCAGTCAAGTGAGAGGCAGGAGTTAAGGAAAAGGCAGCAACAACAGTCCTGTAGCAGAGGAATAGAAGGAAATGCAGGTGATGCGCATAAAAATCCAGTGTGTTCCTGGATGCAGATGACACAGGAGAACTACCAAGATGGAACAAGGGAATATCTAGCCAGTGGTGGCTCACAAACAGGATGAGAAGTGCAGAGTGAGGACATGATTGCAGGAGCAAATGCAGGCTGGATTTATGTGTCACACAGACACAATGCCACCAGTGCACACAGCCAGTCCAGCACTGCTCCACTCACAACCTAGAGAATCCTTCAGGATACCATCTCTAATTTCCAGTGTATCTCATACTTAGGGTGCCTCAGCATAAGCAGAAAACATTTTTTGCATTTAGGTAACGTGATAATAATTGCAAGTTGTTCCCCAAAGATTTTGATTTGGACTTGAGGATTAAGAAGCTTTTCTGTATTTGTCCAGAAGTACCAAGATTTGCCAGGATATTTCTGTCCACAAAGCCTTGGTGAAGTATCAGATTGATAAATACACAAGACTTCAACTTAGAGCAGACACTCATAGTTAAAAGATTTTGTAGGCAAAAGTTCAAGGTGTATTTAACAATATTTGAAAGAAAATTATAAAACACATACACAGAAATGTATCAAGAGAAGATTGACCTATCCCCAAGTGAAACCCAGCTTAAAACAAACCAAGGACCCATTTGATTAGGGAGAGTAGCCTAATCAGACACCTTTCTCTAGGGATCCCATCTGACCTTCTGGATCAACTTTAGGCAGAAGCACTTGAAATTCTTGACTCACATCTTCTACCTGATGGATATATTTTGCTTTTCAAAAAAACTATGGACAAGCCTGTGCTGCAATTGGTAGTATAACCAGCAAATCCCTGGGCTTCACTTTCTAAACAGCCCAACGTTACAGAGCAGATGGTTTTACAGAGCTCAACATGAAAACTTCAGCATTAGCACAAAGTTCCACAATTTATTCTTGTTTAGAAACCTGATATAATTATTTTCCATTTTAATTTTGTTGAAGTAAAGATATAATCTTTCTCCTGCTATATTCAGTTACTGAAAATCTCTCATTTGTTTCATGTCTTGATGTTGTACTTCTTGTAAATTATCTGTTATTCCAAGCTGAGCTTTAACACAGGTATCTGGTCTATCTTAATGTTGGTCTATCTCAAATCTGAAAGGGTCAAAAATTTTGAGTTTGAAATTAATTAAGTTCTGGAAATGTAAAAAAAAAATACATATGCTTACATTAGTGCCATAAACATAATCAGAGACCAACGCTTTGTTATTAACAGTATCATTTATAAGACACTCCTTCTGAAGGTATTCCCAATTAAGTTAATGTTATGTCATGACAACGCAAAATAAAATAAATACATGGCACCTAAGAAAGGCAGAATACCAATAGTTCCATACTGAAAGCTGAAGAATTTATTAAACTCAAAAAAAGCAGTTTCAGGTCTGCAAAAATGGCATTCTTTTTTTGTCCAGAGACACTTCTGCAGTGCTTGGCAGAGAATGCAGCTCCTGGAAGGGAGCTGAATCCATTGAGTAGGTGTAATCAGGTATCCACTGTGTGTGAAAACAACAGTACGGGCCCACCGAAGCAACACAGAAATCAGGAAATTCTGAGTTAAGGCTGAAATTGTATCCTTAACTCACCTCATTGTGCCTATGTATCCTAGCTCAAAGGGTATGTAAGATCGTCCAGAGTTCTGTGGCCTCAACTAGAGGACCAAACCATACCTAGGCATAACAGGGAGGCCAAATTTAACATGAGTGCACATAAAAGTGACCATTAAAAAACCCTTTAATATGCATGCATACAAGACAGACTTCAAAATTCAACCCCCCAACACAGTCATGATTTAACTTGGAACAAGATCTAACTGCCATTTGGAATTTAACTACAACATCACTATGGAGGTGGAAATGAGGATAATGTGAGCATGCACAAGCTTCTTACCAAAACTCTGTTTCCTAATGCAATTTTAATGATGTTTTACTAGACAGTTTGAGAGTTACAGCCTTTTATCTCTAACTGAAGCTCCTCACAATGAAATAATTTTTAAGACTGAACACATAATGAAGTTGAAGAGAAACAAAAATTCTCCTCTACTCAACTCTTGTTATATGAACAATAACCTTGTCTTGCTCACAGAGAATTCAGGAAGACACTTGAAAAAATGTCTGCAGTAAAACCAATTGTACCAAATGTCTTTAGATGGGAACATTTAAAAGAAGAAAATGTCTGAGAAAGGAAAATGAGGCAAAGACTTGTTGAGATTTTTCAGGATCCAGTGTCACGACAGTTTCGAAGATACAGATCAACAACCTTAAATGTCATAAAAATTGCCCTAACCAATCTATTTGTTCTGGGATTCCAGCCTACAAATGAACATAGTGTAACTTTACATCATCACTCTGTAATGAAGAAAAAGGTCTTCGGAAAAGATCCTTAAAGCCAACATAAAATTTGGCTTAAAACATACAGGGGAGATAAAAAATACATGTGAACCCAGTTGCACCATGGTTGGGAGGACTCATTCACAGTACAAATATTCAATACTAATGCTCATCTTGCTCTGTGCTCCTGGGTGACTCAGAAGGATTTGGACTATAGTTTTGAGAAATGCAGTAACTTCAGCACTGTCATAAAGAATCCCCTCTTCTCTCACTTACCTGTTACCAGTTTTGTCCTGTACAGACCCGCTGAACAGACACATCTCATTGTACAGCAGAGACCAGCCCAGATAATATGCACAGAAAACTGCTGGGGGATGAGCTTCACTGGCTCACAGAAGTTCACTGCACCCAGCTCTCATCAGCAGCAAATCATAAGATCAGACACTTGCTCAAAAAAACACTGTACTGCTCTATACTGTAGAGGACTGTAAGTCCTCCAAATATTGCTTGCCAAGTTGGATCTCGAACCCAGGCTAACTTTCTTCAGTTTGAAAGTCACCAGAGCTATAAACTGGTATTAAACTGATTCCTCCAAAATATCCAAAGCAGTTTCTTTCTGTTGACTTTTAATAATAATTTCTCTCTACCTGTTTCTAGTTGTTCAGTCACAATAGCTCAGTCCAGGCAAAACTGAACTGATATGAAACACAAGCATATATATGTCTACAAGGAATGTTTTAGTTTTGCAAAGCCACTGCACTTGACTGACAGGTAACACTAAAAAATGAAAAACATAATAATTCTAAACTTTTTTCAAATTACTTTTGAAACATCAATTCCATGCCATCAAGTGGCATAACCAGGCAATACTATTCTGAGAGTCAACATTTCCAGAAATTGCTTTCCATGCTAATAAGAGTCACTCCAGTACACTCTTTAAGGCAGCAGGTGGAGGAAAGCAACAATTAGAAAGGAGAGTGCAGCTTAAGAACACACTAAAATATGAGTGTTTCAAAGAAAACTACAAAAGAAGGAAGACTTTTCACTGTCAGCCTTTAATTTTGTGGGGCTTGTTATCAAATCTAACATTATCCAAATCTCATGATGTACATTCTGCAATCTCATCTTAAAGCAAAAGAAAGCTCCTCTTAGCTACTGCCTTTAAATACAGTGTCAAGCTTCATAAAAGGCAAGGGGGGTGGAAGAGGCAAAAGAAGGAGAGCAAGCAGACAATTGCTTTGAAACTTTTCAGCATTCACAAGAACAGCAATTCTAGGACAACCTCAGCTACTCACAGGAAACAAGATGAAATCCCTTGAGTGAGGGAAAATTTACCTTGACTTTAAAATAAAAAACCAACATCCTCCAAAAAAATCCCTCTCTAGATTCTCATGAGAGTTATTTCCTCCTATCTCTTGAAAGTTACATCAAGGATTTTCTCTGAGTTCTTTGCCTCATGGCTGTTCTTTAGCTAATAGCCCATGGCTACTAACAGTATGCTTGGTTAGGTAGAAATCACAACCTAAGCCAGTGTCTATGAGAGCTATCAAACTATAAAAGCAATTAGCACACTGCTGCTGATCACTGTCTCATAAAAATGGCGGGCAGTGCTTGGCAGGACTGAAGAGCTGCAGCAGGAAAAGAATGAAGAGAATCAGCATTAAAAAAGCTGATCCACAACAGCATGAAACAGGAAGGAAATTATGAAAGGAACGAAACAGAAGTGCAGGTATAGAGCGGGCAGGATGCCTATTTCCATTTTTTCCATATTTCTATACTTTTACTTGGAAGTGTATGGAGATCTTTTCATACTCTGAAATTTACATTCAAAACACTTCTGCATTTGTGGTGGGAAATAAAACAAGAAAAAACCCAACCAAAAAAAGAAGCCCTCCAAAACCCCTACCCTAAACCCCTACCCTAATAACTAGACTATGTAACAGTCTTAACAGAAATCCTCATAATTTGTCCTTTGATATCCATGTTTTGTAATTAACACCCATTTTAAATACTCCTACTTTCATTCTGGTCACCTTCTCTTGCTTTTCCTGCTTGCAAACAACAGACACAGAAATTTGTTAATTCTAACACAAAATTTCAGTACTACTTTGTATTTAATAAAACACAATGGATTACATCAGCAAAACCAATTCTTCCTGTTATTTCTAATTTAAATTCACCTTTCTGATTTGAATACTTAAAATATGCATGCCAACTGGCCCAGCTTCAGAGCATTTGAGAAAAGTAAGAACTATAAAAAGCACCAAAATAAATTTCTTCCAACAAGTTGTCGAAAGTGGTTTCAAAACAAGTAATTTGCTCATTCTGCTGAGAATATTTACCAAGTCACTATTTACTGCACAGAAGACTGAATTACTTTATGGGTGAGGGCTGACAAATAAATAAGAGCTTTACTCTTTCACAGCTGCTATTTTTGTCTGACTTGACAGATCAAACTGAATTGCTTTGTCAATACACAACTCCTACTCTCAGAATTTGTGGAAGCTATTTTACCTTGCAAAATATTAATTTCTGTGTACATATTAACAAAAAAATAGCTTACTTTCTTGGTATTAAAGCTATGTTTCATGATCTAGCTAAAACAATTACTGAATTTCTCATACCTGCTTAGCAAAAAATATTGTATCCAGTCTGGAGTCCTGGACAACAGAACCCGCTGGCTCTTCTCCAGGCTGCCACTTGAAGAGAAAAATCAGCCCATGTACTGGCCTGCAAAAGAAAATGTATAGGAAAAAGATCACCAGTACTGATGAAAAATATTAAAATTACTGTACTGTTATTTAGCTGTATGCTGGTAAGGTAATTCTGTTAATTCTTTCTAAATATCAGGAACATGCACTGAAATTTTCAGATATGCTCTTTTAATTATGCAGAAAACAATCCAGGCTTCTTTCCTGAAGTGCTAAACAATCTTTCTGTAAGTGCTAAAAATGAATTAGCATTTAGCCAGTAATTTTCAAAAGTCAGGACCAGTTTTCCTGGTCATTGCAACTTTTATAGCAGCAGACCTCTCATTTGAATTGTCAAACAGCTGTCAAAGCATTTGTCAGTCATATAAAAGAGCAGGAACTAAAGTTTTGGTAATCTTAGACACAAATGAAATACCCAGAGGAGCTCTCCTAAAATATCATCCTTTGAGTTATCTCACCAAGTAAGAGAAACCCAGTTTTCTCTTCTAGTAAAAATGTCTTGCATTTCAGACTGCATGTCTTGAATAGTAAACAACTTCCACTACATGTTACACTGTATTTAGTATTCCCAGAACATAAAAATATATCAGTAAAGGAAATAGGTCTTACAAAATCTTCAGTTACAGTAAGAAAAAACTTACTCATCAGCTCAAATCTAAGGTCATCACCACAAAGAGGCCACAAAAGTTTTCTCTACAAGACAAACATATACCTATACTGTATAAGAAACTTTTCCTAAGCTCTGGCCAGAAGTCAGAGATGCATTTTTTTCAGATTCTCTAAGTCGACCTGCTGTTTAGAAACCAAAGATGCTCCTATATTCTTTCACTCCCAGTGCTTACACATTGTGTAAAATACTGCAGGTGTAAATAGGAAGGGAGGATGGAAGCTGGCCATCCCTCAGGACCAGAAGGACACACATCTCCCAGGATACACAAAGCTGTCAATGAACAAACAGGTAAATGTTCTGATGATGCAGACAGCAAATAAATAGCTTTGTAGGCATTTCTGCATTCAGGTGCTGCTTGTCAAACATCTTCAGTCAAAAATTCTAAAAGTACATGTTCTGTACCAATTCCTGCATCTTTTGAAAAGATTAATTCTACAAGTAAGGGATATTTGCACAAGATACAAGAGTATGGTCCAGGTTAGATAATATTTTCCTCTTAAAATCCTCTATGTAAACATGGATAACAACATACCATGGACAAAATGTTAAAAGAATTAATGTTGCTTAATGAGGGCAAAATTGTTCCACATGACACCAGTCATTGTCAATTATAAAAAATCCATTTGCCTTCACATACATATGAAGTGGTTCTGCAGGAAGAACGATTTATGAAGGTATCTAAATACTGGAAAATAATTTAAGACAACAGAGGCAACATCATGGGATGCGAGGAGGAAGGGGGATAAAGCAAGGAACAGAAATTTGTCCAAGAACTTGTTAAAGGCTATAAGGCAAGCTAATGGAAAAATTATTAGAAATCTATTTCCACATTCTAGCTACTATCAGCATGTCTTTCAAAACCTGATTAAGCTAGATAAAGTACCAAAGCATTAAAATAAAGACCAATTTACCTGCCAGGTATTCCATTAATCAAAATCCTACTGAACTTCTGTGGAAACCAAAGGAAAAAACACAAGCACAAAATGCCTCAAACAAAAAATCCACCAAAAATTCACCCAAGTTTAGTACACATTCTTTCAGGGACTTCAGACAAATGTGAATAAAAAACATGTGCCTTACTTCAATTTTTCGAAGTTCTCTGGCTCTAAACTCCATATTTCTTCAACTTGTGCTCCTCTACAGCCTGAAATAAGGAAAAAATACAGGTTTCTTCAATTAACCCATTTAAAAATGAATGCAGCCTGTAAAGACAGACTTATGAAGGAAGACAGAAAGACATTATGCAATATTTACAACTAGTATGTCCAGGCTATGGAAAAGTCTATCTGTGGAATTTAACAGACCTTGATTTAAAAAAAACAAACAAGGCAGGCAGAGAGAAATTACTTCAGGAATTTCTGAACCTGTGTAAAGTGATGCTGTCTTTACAACACAGTTGCATTTAAAAGAGAATCAGAGGAGATTAAATATCTCTGGTTACCTCATGTCCTTCGCTTAACTGAAAACAACACTGTTTATAAAAGCATTACCAGCAAGTCCAAAAGCAGAACTTTAAACATCTATCTCCAAAGACCCATGGTAGTAGACCAAAAATGCTGTACACTCAAGCAAGACATCTGCATAATACAGAGCTCAAAAGGTTCAAATATTTAATATGTGGAAGTTTTATTTCTTAGCTAAATAAAAGCATAAAGGAAGAGTGTCTGTACTTAATTTCTGAGAAAAAGCCGTGACAGAAACTATGAACCAATGAAACATAGAGTAAAATAATTTTGATTCTTTGGCTGAAAGCCTGTTGTTATAACCATATATTCATAGTTTTAAAATGCAATTTGACACAAAATTTAACATTCTAGAAGGCCAGGTGGCTGCTTGCAGGCTACCAGCCACTGCGAATCCCCACGGCTCAGCCTAGGCACAGCCCTTACCCTGAACATGTTTACTACTGGGGCTCTGTAACCCCAACACCTTCCCAGCCGTAAGTCTTAAGCTGTGCCAGCGAAGTTTAGACTGAACATTCGAAGGAATTTTTTCGAAGGGGAGATCAGACGTTAGAATTGGCTGCCCCAGGGAAGTGATGGAGTCACCGCCCCTGGAGGTGTTAAGGAGAGACTGGACATGGCTTAATGCCACGGTCTGGTTGACAAGGTGGTATTGCGTCATAGGCTGGACTCGATGATCTGAGAGACTTTTTCCAACCCAATTGCCACTGTGACTCTACGCGGCACGTTCCTGGCGAGCAGTCCCGCAGCAGAGCGACAGGTGCCGGGCCGAGGGCCGGGCCGGGCCGGGCCGCGCAGGCCGCGCTGCCCGGGACTGTCCGCGCTGCCCGCACGCGGCCGGG
>VXBI01002687.1:830506-857977 GCA_013397375.1 Toxostoma redivivum
CCATCGCCCCGCGGCCCCCGGGGCTGCGGCATCGCCCGGCCCCGCCCGGGCCGCCGCCTCGCAGGCAAGTGGCGCTTCCCGGGCTGCAGCGGGAGCGGGGTGCGGGGTCCCTGGGCCGGCCCCAGGGATGCGTGGGGCGTGCGGAGAGGCCGGGGGGGCAGCTCCGGAGAGCACCGGGGCGTGAGGGGCCCGCGGGGCGTTCCCGGGCGTGTCTCTGGCCTTACGCGTGTTTATCGTCTTTATGGAGACTGACAGCTGCGATCGCGGTCCCTCGGGTATCCGCTTTAGGTGCGTCTATCTCCTAATTCTGTGCTACATCAGCTAAGCTGCCTTTGGCCCCCAGTCAGTACATTTTTTTAAGCAGACAGGCTCTTGCAAATTCTGCAGTAGAAATGCGTGGGCTGGTATGTGGTTCGTATAGTGGGATATCTGCTGTGCTGCTGCCGTGCGTCGCTCCGTTGGTGATCTGGGAAGTGTTCTCCTGGTATCCCAGTTGACACAGAGGTGCTTATTTTCTGAAATATGGGAACTCTGTTGTCGGAGCTAATCTGTAGCAGAAGCCTGTTTCGTTATAATGTGATGGTTGTGATCTCTGCTCGATTAATTAGAAGGCATTCCTTACAGTCTTCAGGTTAATGCTTCTTCAGAATTTAGAGAGCAGAGAAGCAGGATACAGTTCCTGATAGATTGAAGTATATATGGTTTTGAAGTATTCAATGGCAATTTGAAATGCTGTCTTTAAAATACTAATGCTTTCTTTTTGTCGTAAAAGATCCGTTTCAAAGTTTAATTCTATAGGATTTTGCTACTAAATTTGATTAGTTGTTAATGTAATAGCTAAACTTAATAACTTATATTAGAATCTGTAATACTGTTAAACTTTGTACTTTATGCGTTTTTCCATGAAACTTGTCAGACATTTTATTTCTTAGGAAAGCTTGGGCAAGTTGGAAAAGTCATCGAAATTAATGAATGTCTACTTAAAGAACTGAATCATGCTATGGTACAGCAACATAAAAATACTGAGTTACTAGTTGATGTGTAACTAGTGTATAGACTGTTTCAGAGCAGTCAAAGTAATATTTTACTTAAAAATTTATATGGCAGTTGAAATATAGCAGGTCATTAATAATGGTGACCAGCCATGGTGTTCAGTTTTGCAGTTTTTCATATGAAACTCCTGTTCTGGGACTTCTAAGTTTGGGAATTGCTATTTTCATTCCTGTAGCTCAGAAACTGAAAATGCTTGTGGAACCAGAATACTGTGCATAAATCCTCCACAGGTGTTTTAAATTCAAGTTCCCTGCTGCAGCTCAGCATGGGAAGGGTAGGCTTATAGTAGAGTGTATGTTAAGTGAGCATTTGCATTTATTCACCTGTTGGAGGAAAGTTGTCTCTGTTGTACAGGTGTTAAACGAAAAAATAAGCTTGAGGTCTGGGCAGAGGAGTGAGATGGGTCCAAGGGAGGGAATAGCTCTGGGAACTTGTGAGGCTGGGATGTAATACTGGGTTACAAATGTCCAACGTGACTTGAACAGCTCAACCATGAATAAGTGCTTCTCCAGTAGCTGCTGGTGAATTGTAAATCTGATACTTTTGCTGTGACTGTTGAGATTGGGGGTTTGCAAAAGCTATTGCGGATTTCAAAGGTAATTTTTAAAATACACATTTATTTTTAAGAATTTGCAGTTTGTGTTAGACAGTTGTCAGAAATTGTGACAGAATCTGGGTTTGTAACTTATAGAATATTCCTAAGAAAGCAAATTAAGGAGCTAAGTGTCAGAGAAACTTTGCAATTATCTTTTCTATTATGGGTTTGTGTCAGAAGCATATGGATGAGGACATATGCCTCTTTCCAGTGTTGTGGGTCCATGAATAGCCTCGTTCATGCCAAAGTAAACATAAACATTATCCATTGTTAGTATCCATAAGAGTTTTCCCCACTTGTCTCATTTTAATGTAGTAGTATTTATTATAGTAGGGATATGAAAGCTACAGCAAGAAATCATGCTCAATATTTTATATACATGGAGGTCTTTTTGTACATGGGTGATCCTTTATACTTCCCATTCTTATTTTTCCTTCAAGATAATGGTGTTTCTCAGTATCTTTCATGTACTGTTTTTTTTTTTCTGATAAATAAATGGATACTCAGTGTGATTTCAGAATTTTTGTTTGGGTTTTCTGTGTTTATTATGAAACATTACTAACTGTATAATGAAATGAACTGATGGAACTGCATTGAAATAAAATGTATTTAGACATGAAGAAGTACTGATGTGGTATTCATGCATGCAGAATACTGCCCTTGTTATTTTCAGTGTATTTGCATGCTTCAGATGTCAGGGAAAAAGTCAATTCAACCATGACGTGTATTTAAAATAGGTTTGGCAGGAAACGTGGATAGAATATATAATTTTAGCTGAGCACTGATGCTCTAAATAATACAATGAAAGATATTTCTTACTTAATTTTAAATGAAATCTGCTTCCTTAAACCAGCATATGGTTTCTATTTTTATGATTTTATCAGTCTGTAGAATGTAGTGGGAGCACTGATGATTATTGTTTAATTCTGGGTGCAGATTATTGCTGATATGCAAAAACAGAGGAAAGATGCATTTCTAGTCGCTTGCAGAAAAAGGGAAATTCTCTCTCAAAGAAGCAGGGAAATTGTTTTTAAACCAGAGTGTTACTGAAGCTGGGGAGGAAACCCCTCTGTCTGCATTAATGACATTTGTTTGTGCTAGCTTATCCTGGTAAATGAAGCAAAATGGCTTTTATTTGTCTTCACTATCTGAAAAAACAAAAAAAGTCAAAAGTAGATACCTGCAATTCTTGGAAATAGTTTAGTGGATTTCTTTGAAATGTCGTTTCTGTGTGCTCAGACTTTATTCTCTGCATTTTAAGATTTATATGCAGTTTGGTGGAGTGGATTATTGGTTCTGCCTTTTTGGTTTTCAGTAGGAGCTCTTAGTGCTATTTAGTGTGATTTTATTGTTTGGTGAGAATTGAGTAAACTGAATTTATTTCTATGCTAGTAATGTTTTGGAGGTAGTGATGATGAGGAATTTTCTTACTCTTACCCTGTTAATTTGATTTCACCTGCATTTGCTTCATTTTAGATGTCATGGCTTGAGTTTTACCGTGCTGGATGTTCTCTAAGTAAGAGCAGTGGTGTTGCCCTACAAATATTACAGCTTTCTTGCAGCTCAGGAGTGTATAAATAGAAAGAACTGAATGATTGTGAGCTTTTGGGCTGATTTTTACTTAACTTCGAGTGTAAAGCAGTACAGAATCTGTTGTCTCTGTGTTTTCTTGGATCTCACTTGGAGCAGCAGACTGTTTGAGCCTGTAGCAAAGATAATTTGTTCTTGAGCTACTCAATTGTTAAGAAGCTGTTGTGTAAGCCTCACTGAAAGCTACCATATATAAAATCTCACAGAGTCTTGTAACTAAACAGTTTTTCTGTATCTTAGTTCCTCATTTTAGCCTAGTTTTTACTCGGTTGGTATTAGCAATTCTTAAGCAAAATAGAGCAGGGCAAGATCTGAATTTTGAGCCATTTAGTCTGCAATATAAAAATCTACCTAAGTGATGTAATATATTAGTGGCAAAAGGCTATAACGCCAGATGATTTTTGTCTGCCACTTATTGAGGTTAAGTAGTTTCTGAGTTGATTTTAAAGAAGTAAGTTGGTTGCTGTTATAACTCAGAGAGCTTTTTGTTTCTTTTCCCCTAAATGATGTGTATTATGTCGCACTTGGAGTACGCTGTGATTAAATTTATGAAAGAAACCTAAAGATTAGAAATGTATAGACAACATGCATTTACTTTGCTAAAAGAGTAGTCAGGCGTAGTTGTTAATAACGTGTGTTGTTCTTGCAGCAGAGCTCTGGAAGTGTAGGGGATGGAGGCGGAGGAGAGCCGAGCGCAGTCCGCGGGCGAGGCGCCGGAGCCCAGCGGTGCCGGCTGGCACCTGACCGACACCAGCCGGCTGCAGCACTTCCTGTGCTTCGGCTCCGAGGGCGCCGCTTACCACGTCAAGGAGCAGAAGCTGGGCTTTGAAAACGCGGAAGCTTTGCTAAGGATGATTGAAGAAGGCAGGGGCTGCGAAGTTGTTGAAGAAATAAAAGCATTTAGTCAAGAGGGCAGAGCAGCAAAACAGGAGCCCCTGCTCTTTGCCCTCGCAGTTTGCTCGCAGTGTTCTGATGCCAAAACAAAACAAGCGGCGTTTAAAGCTGTCCCCGAGGTGTGTTGCATACCAACCCATCTCTTTACTTTCATCCAGTTTAAAAAAGATCTGAAGGAGGGCATGAAATGTGGCATGTGGGGCCGTGCTCTGAGGAAAGCTGTTGCAGATTGGTACAATGGAAAGAATGGCATGGCTCTTGCTTTAGCAGTTACAAAATATAAGCACAGAAGTGGTTGGTCTCATAAAGATCTTCTGAGGTTGTCCCACCTAAAACCTGCCAGTGAAGGTAATAAATTTTTTCTTACCTGAAAATACTGTGTTTTAAACCTTTTATATTTACTGTGGAAGTATTTTGGAAACGCAAGTGCCATTGTAGATGAATTCTTAGTGATGATATCCTGTAAATTGCATCTTAAAAAGGTGGATGTTCAAATCAAAACCAGACCTGTTTATCTTCAAGGTAGACAGAGTTTGTTCCTTCTTTTGTTCCATATGCCAAGAGAAGATAAAATAACACCACCCCCTCATTTTGTTCCTATTTGCTTACAAATAATGAAATAACATTTTTTTCATTATGTGGGAAGATCTGTTGACTTCAAATCTTAAAATAATAGAATGGTCTGGATTGGGAGGGACCATAAAGATGATCCAGTTCCAACCCCCCAGCCATGGGCGGGGACACCTTCCATTAGCCCAGGCCATTCAGAGATCCATCCAGCCTGGCCTTGAACACTTCCAGGGATGTGGCATCCACAGTGTCTCTGGGCAATATAGCAAATACCTAAAGCTCCTTACTTCTAAGGAGATTAATTCAGTAATTAAAAGTACTGCTCTAAATTGTGTGTGGCTGACCTTTTCAGTAGGTATTTGGCAGGTCTGAGAATGAAACCTGCTAATTCATTTGCTTGCTAGAGTGATAAATGCCAGTATACAGATGGTAATCCTGCTTGAGAAATGGTTTTCTTTTTCATCAGGAATTGCTATAGTCACTAAATATATTACCAAGGGATGGAAAGATGTCCAAGAAGCTTATAAAGAGAAAGCAGTTTCTGCTGAGACTGAAAAACTCTTGAAGTATCTGGAGGCTGTGGAGAAAGTAAAACGCACAAAAGATGAATTGGAAGTTATTCATTTGATAGAGGAATATGGTCTAGTTAGAGAGCATCTCCTGACAAACCATCTGAAATCTAAAGAGGTAGGTAAACTTCCTTAGTTGAATTCTCCATAGAAATATGAATTCTCCATAGGGTAATGCTGTTCAGATTACTAAGTAGATTTCTTTAAAAAACAGCCCTTATGCTGTTTTTCAAGTTGTTTACCCAAATAGTTAATCTAAAAAAATTAAGTTCTTAATATGATTTTTACATTTCTTTTAAAATACACTTATTCAATGTACAGCTAACATTTCTTGTAGATTGAGAATCTCATCTTTCTGTGTTTTCCTTCTTTTTCATCATAGGTTTGGAAGGCATTACTCAAGGAGATGCCTATTTCTGTATTGTTGAGAAATTTAGGAAAGCTGACAGCAAATTCAGTACTTGAACCACGAGGTTCAGAAGTGGCAATAGTATGTGAAAAACTGAGAAATGAGAAACTGCTAAAAAAGGTAAGAACTTTATAATCAGTGCCAGCCTTAGTGGGTTTAAATTTTTAACGTTTTGTTTATTCTATTTTAAAAATGTAGTTTAATGCCCGCAACTTTATTTTAAAACTTCTGTTTATAATATCTCATTTGATTCCCCACCTGCTTTCTGAAACATTTTGATAAAGTAAGTTTATTGGCAGCTATTGGATCTTTTCTTAAATGAGGGCTGTGGCAAGCTTTACTAGTTGGGTTCATCAATTTCTTCGGAGAATTGTAATTTTTAAGTGAGTTAATAAAATAGCATAGCAGCTGAGGGGAAAAACAAGATGGGCAAGGAGACTTCCCTCTTTTCTGATTGCTTTATTGTCCATCAAAGTGGTAGGAAAGTAAGAGGGAAAAGATCTTTGGGTTCCTCAAAGAGAGAATAAAATTTTCAGGGATTTAGTCAAAGGTAGAGAGGACAAGCGTCCTGAGCTGCAGTTTTGTGAGATGAGAAGATTAAAATCTTCTTTTTAAGGACACTTAAATTCTTCAGCACCAGAGCTAAATTGAGCACAACAACAAAAGTCCTTTTTCCCCAATCCTACTGCAACTCCTTTTCTCTGGTTTCTTCCTTAATCATATGCAGGGCGAGCAAAGATCACGGTTCAATACCTTGATGGAAGATAGACATGGACAGGCATTCAGATTTACTGAGTTTTGATGCTGGCAGTTATTAAAGACTGAAACACAAAGATAAAGATAACAAAATGTTGATAAGGTTATATAAGTTAAGTTTATATATGGAAAGCAAAAAAAAATATCTGGAGTGTTTTATAGCATGAGAAAAATGAATGCTATGTTCCAAAAATAATTTCTTGTCCAGTGTTACTGTATCTTGTATAAAGCTAGTTTTAAGTTGGTTCTTTTCCTTGTTCAGCTCCTTTCTCTTAAGCTGGGCAGGAACTTTCTCTTACTGTAAGCCTGTGATGGAAAATAGCACTGGATAATCATAGAGATGCAAAATTTTACCAGAATTCTGGTGATGGCATCCCATTTGGTGTTAATTAGAGGATTCTTGGGAGGGAGTGAGGTCCATTCTCAGTAACCCACAAGTATCAGTTCATCCAACAGCTGTGTAAAGACTGCATGAACTTTTTAGATTTAATGAATTTAAAGTAACCATATATTAAACCTGTGATTTTCTGTAGTAATTTCCCATTTAGTTTGTTGCTTTTTTTGTTTAGTTTGTTGCTTTTTTTTAAAAGAGGTTAAATTTTCATACACTTATTTTTTATTTCTACCTGTAGGGTAGAATACATCCTTTCCATATCTTGGTTGCATTAGAAACCTATAAAGTTGGACATGGAAACAGAGGGAAGCTTTGGTGGCGTCCTGATGAAGACATTTTAGAAGCTTTAGATGCCTCATTTTACAAAGCTTTCAAGGTATTTATAGTTCTCCAATTAGTTAAGCTTTTTAAGAGTTCTGTGTTTTCTGAAAGCTTATCAAGAGTAGTTCCCGAGGTGGGTAACAATTCTGAAACTTTGGCTGCAGCACTGTCCTGATGTTACCCAGAAAGAGGAAAAAATGCCCACTTTTAAGAGTGAAAGCAGAAGAAGAAATTAATATATGAATTATGTGTACCTGTTATATTTTTGTCTTTTATTCTTTCAGACATTGGAACCAACAGGAAAACGCTTTTTAATTGCAGTTGATGTCAGTGCATCGATGACACAAAAGGTTTTGGGCAGTGTGCTCAATGCCAGCACAATTGCAGCTGTAATGTGTATGGTGAGGCTTTCAATTTCTTTTATTTATGACTGTTTTCAGCTTGCATTGCTTTTCTGATGCGAAGATGCTCTAAAGCTAGTAGAAATCAAGAGGAAACTTACATATAATATTTTTTGGGAAGAGGTGTGACCTTGTACCTCATTGCTGAAAGCTCCTAGCAACCATATTCAGAAACATTGGTTTGAAGAAATTGGTTTCTGTTGTAAGTCAAAGTGATTAGGGCAGCTTTTTCACTTATATTAACTCTAATAAAGTGGCTTACTATCAGCAATCTTACAGATTTCAATCAGAAATGTTCACAAAAAAATACAGGTTAGATTAGGAAATATTGGGATAATTCTTATGTCTTTTTGAGTTATAGATGTGGCCTTTAGTCACAATTGCTTTTGCCTCAGTTTAGTATTCTAAAGCTTCTTGTGTTATATGCTTTTTTTGCAGATGACTTGAACTTTTGTTGGCCCTTAAAAGTGGTCAAGGTTTTTATGTCAGAGGGGAGGGAAGAGAAAAGGAAGTATCTTTAGTTACAGTAATTAGAGCCATTGTTCAGGTCTTTTTGCCGTGTTTATTTGCAGTAATATTAAATAATATTTAAAGTGTAGAGTGAACCATTACTGTTTATGAGGAGCCATGATGACTTAAATATAAAAGCATTTGTCATGCTATGTGTTGGTGGGAATGGCTCAGATCAGGCATTAAACATTCAGAGTAATGTAACTGAATTGTTTTTGTCTCCCTCTTCCTCAGGCTGTAGCACGGACTGAGAAGGATTCCCAAATTGTTGCCTTTTCACACGAAATGGTCCCTTTTCCAGTGATGGCTGACATGACCTTACCTCAAGTTTTAGTGAAAATGTATGAAGTATGTAAAAAAAAAAAAGTCTCAGCAGTTACACTGTATTTTCTTTGTAATAAGTTCTACTACCTTGTTTAATCTGTATCTCTTTAGTACAAGACTGGATTTTTTTTTTGTGTGCATTTTATTTAGAGAAAGCCCAGCAAATGTCATTATTTCATTTGCTGGATATTAAACATTGCAATTTAGAATGGCAGTGCTAGGTCATAATGAGTTAGCTTGAAAACAATATTAAAAAATTTTAACAAAAAAAACCCCTGGACAAACATAGATAAAATGACCAAGTTTACAAAAAAAAGACTCTTTGTGTAGTAACACATGGTAAAACATGAAGTTTACATCAAAAGTAATTTTTTCATGTTTGTTAATTTCTGTATTAATGTGTTACATTTATATTTATTTTTTCCATGTAAGATTCCAGTGGGTACCACTGATTGCTCCCTTCCAATGATTTGGGCTCAAAAAACTCAGACAGCTGCTGATGTCTTCATTATATTTACTGATAATGAGACCTTTGCTGGGAATACTCCTCCTGCAATGGCCCTTACAGAGTACAGAGAGGTAAATATACTTCTGACTGCCTATGATTAATAAATACTGTATAAAGTACCACCTCTAAAAATCTTTTAGAGATTGGACTGGTTGTGTCTTTGTTCAGTGAATAATTATACATTTTTTAAAACTTAGCAATACTGCAGTTAGGCAGAATTAGTGCACATATGGCACTAATTGTGCATATTTAAAACCACAGAATTGCTAAAAGGGTTTGTAATTAGCCTGCCATGCTCAGTGTGCTGCAATGTCCCATGAAATTTTGTTACTCGGGGACTGTATGAATTTCTACATCCTATATAAAATTGATGGAATAAGTTTTTATAGTTGTTACAGAATGATGTTTGACTCTGAGCTAAATTCAGCTTTGATGTCTGCAGTAAGTGTCGAAAAGTTTCAATGAAGTAATGAAGACAAGTGTCAAGAGGATGAGATGACAGTATCTTGTGCAGAAAGCCCATTGTGTTTTAAAGGGACAGCTCTAAGCTGTACAGCTTCATAATTTTACAACAGAACAAAGAAAAATACCTTCTCCAAGCACATTGGTATTGGAAACATTTATTCAGCAAAAAATCCTTTATGCTTTAAAGAAACTGTTTTTTAAACTACCAAAAATATGTTTGTCAGACATGGGTATATGGACTTTAATTATTACATAGTTTCCACCCAGATCTTAAAGATGCCAGGTCTTTAATTTGGTTTCCTTAGTTGAGGTTAGCTGTCATTCCAGTGTTGACAGGCATCCTGCAGTTCTGATTCTGGCATTCCTTGTTTCTGTCAGTACAGCTCTTCAGACAATGGCTTATGCAAGTGAGATTTGGCCTCTGGCATATTTAAATTACTGCATATGTGCACATGTTTTACTCTATATGTATTTTCTGATATTTTTTTCTTGCCTTCCTCTAGAAAATGGGTATTCCTGCTAAGCTGGTTGTTTGTGGAATGACCTCCCATGGTTTTACGATCGCGGACCCGGATGACAGAGGAATGTTGGATATCTGCGGCTTCGATACAGGAGCCTTGGATGTCATTCGAAACTTCACTTTGGATTTGATTTAAGTTAGGTTTAGGCATCTGCTCTTCCCAGTGGGTCCATTGCCAGCAACAGACTTTACCCTGGGAACTCCCAGCCAAATATACTTTATTAGCTTATGGCATACTGTATACATACCAGAATGTTACTGAAGGTGGTGGCACTTCAAGCATTTCTGACTAGAGCTTCTCACTAAGGTGGTTGTAAGGTTGAACTTCAGTCTCATGCAAATCTAATAGATTCAGAGAAACTCTGTGCTTGCATCTCTGGTGTCAATCTAATTGTCAGTAGCCAGTGATCCTCCTGCCATTGGAGATGGCAACCACATGTCACCGCTGTCACCCTGGGACTTGGCACCATACAGCAACACAGTGTGCATTTGGACACTCCTGGTAATGGCTGGCAGTGCAGTCACATCACCCTTCAGAGTCCTGCAGCACAGCTGGCAGCCCTGCTCCATGCCCCTTCAGAAAGGCATCTCTACTCATCAGCCACCTTCCTTGCTCCCATGCTTCCATGTTCATTTTCCCAAGGCAGTTAGTTTCTTCCTATGCACACTACACACACTCAAAACTCTAGTCAGACTTAATTCCCTGACCAGCCTGGGCTCTGTGTGAGCTGGAGCTCCAGAGATCGTCATCCCTTGTGTGATATCCACAGTCACTGTG
Source organism: Toxostoma redivivum (assembly GCA_013397375.1). NCBI lineage: Eukaryota > Metazoa > Chordata > Aves > Passeriformes > Mimidae > Toxostoma > Toxostoma redivivum. Next base: position 841,164 of record VXBI01002687.1, read on the forward strand.
CTCTGAGTTCTGCAGGCCAGCAACAGCCAGCTTGGATCTGTCCTGGGGGGTAAACAGGACCCCCTGTTACGATGGGATGATGGCAGGACCACAGTGTACTTTACAAACCCTTGGTCCCTGAACTTCACCGGAGTCTTCCTGGCTATCCTGGCCTCCACCACGTGAATTACCCCATCCCTGTTGTCCGCAAGCTCCACAGCATCCACTGCCTTGCGGAGAAGGGTGGTTTTGCCTGGGCCCAAGGAAGACACTGCCACAGCAAACACTTTTGTCACCATGCTGGACCCTGCTCTTGCTCTCCACCAGTGCTGCAGTCATCACAGACACTAGCTTGGCCACATCCAGCTCCTCAGCAGGGTAACTGAAGAGGGCCACAGTGTTGTCCAGCTCCTTGTGGCCTTTGGAGTTCATTGCTGCAGATACCCCTGCTGCAGCAGCACCTGCTGAGGACATGCTGCCTTCATCAATCACAGGAGCAGGGGTTGTATTGCAGGATGGCCAGCTTCTTGTCCCTCAAGCAGCAGCACTGACCAGCAGTGCCAGGAAGTAGGTGGATCACCCCCAGGGCGCTGAGCACCACCTTGGAGTCATCAAGGAAGGTGTAGAGGAAGCTGAGGAGCTCTAGAGACCAGACTTTGGATTGAGAAAATCCCTTGCAAACAATCCTGTATGAAAAGGGGTCCGGGAAGGCTGGACATTCTTCAAGGATCTTAAAGATGCAGGCTGTCCCCATGTGTTGAAAGATGAGCCAGTGGGGAAGAAGACCAACCTGGTTGAACAGGGAGCTGTCACTGGAGCTCAGGTAAAAAAGACCTTTGGAAGAAGGGGCAGGATGCTCTTGAGGACTACAAGGATGTTGTTAGGTTATGCAGGAAGGTTAGAAAAGTGAAACCCCAGCTAGAAATTAGTTTGGCCACTGCCATAATAGATAATAAAAAGTGTTTTTACAAATACATCAGCAACAAAAGGAGGACCAAGGAGAGAATCTCCATCCTTTATTGCATGTGAAGGGAAGCATTGCCACAAAGGATGAGAAAAAGGCTGAGGTACTTGATGCCTTCTTTGCCTCAGTCTTTAATAGGCAGACCAGTTGTCCATGGGAAGACGGAGACAAGGAACAAAATTAAGTCCCTGTAATTTAGGAGGAAACAGTGACTATTGCTCTACTTAAATGTTCAAAGGTCCATGGGGTTGGATGGAATGTACCCAAGCTGCTCTCCCCCATTTGTCATCAATCCTGGCTAACCAGGGAGGTCTCAGGATGATTGGAGGTTGGCCAGTGTGGCACCCATGGAGCAGAAGGACCGGAAGGAGGATCCAGAAAACCCCAGGCCTGCCAGCCTGACCTCAGTGCCAGGGAAGGTTATGAAACAGATCATCTTAATCACACAGAAGATGCAGGACAGCCAGGGTTCAGGCCCAGCCAGCATGGCTTTATGAAAGGCAGGTTCTGCCTGACCAACCTGATCTTCTACTGTGAACGGTGACCTCCCTAGTGGGTGAGGTAAAGGCTGTGGATGTGACCTACCTGGACTTCAGCAAAGCCAAGGACTCCGTTTCTCACGGCATTCTCCTGGAGAAGCTAGGAGCCCCTGCTTGGACTGTGCACTGTTTGCTGGCTAAAGTACAGGCTGGATGGCTGGGCACAGAGAGTGGTGGTGACTGAGTCACATCCTGCTGCTGGCTGGTCACCAGTGGTGCTCCCGAGGGCTCGCTGTTGGCGCCAGTCCTGCTCAGTATCTTTGTGGCTGATCTGGTCAAGGGGATCAAAGGCACCCTCAGTAAGTTTGCAGATGACACCAGGCTGAGCCAAGGAGTTGATCTGCTGGAGAGCAGGAAGGCTCTGCAGAGGAGTCTGGACACGTGGATTCGTGGACTGAAGCCAATTGTATGGGGTTCAGCGGGGCCAAGTACTGGGTCCTGCCTTTGGATCACAACAATCCCATGTAATGCTTCAGGCTGGGGCTGAGTGGTTGGAAAGTTGTCCAGTGGGCAAAAAGGCCAAGAGCATCCTGGCTTGGATCAGAAAGGGTGGCAGCAGGACCAGGGAATGGATTGTTGCTCTCTACTTGGCACTGGTGAGGCTGAACCTCAGATCCTGTGTGCAGCCAAGCATTGGAACAGGCTGTCCAGGGGAGTGGTGGAATCAGTATCCATTGAAGTGTTCCAAAACCACGTGGATCTGGTGCTTAGGCTTAGTGGTGGACCTTGCAGTGTTGGGTTGATGGTTGGACTTGAGCTTAAGAGCTCTTTTCTAACCCTCATGATTTTGTGATTCTTTATTAACTTTTTGTGAAGGGAAAACAAGAAAAGCAGATGAGGAATCTCTTTTTTTGTTTTCCTGTTGCCCACAATTTAAAATAACGGAAGTTTGCTTACAGGGTTACATAGTATATAATTTAATTTCGTTTATAGTAGACTATAAATATGGAGAGATTTTTAATTTCCCCCATTTCTGTGGAATGCTTATTTGCAAGAACAAATTAATGAATTACTTTTAGAATGGGCCTGGAAACAAATGGGCTTAGTATTTTTAATAATGGCAGTTTACCAGCAACTTCATTGAGAGGGACTTTTCTTTGGACTTTTAAAAATCTTTGTATTTTAAGTGTTACTAATGTTCAATGGTTTCCATGGTTACAGTTAAAATCTACAAAAGAAGTTTTTTCTGGTATGTATTGAGACCATGTGACTGTGATACAGTGTAAAAGTTACCCAGGGACATTTTATACTGATAAAACTGAAAGTGCAAGAGCTCCTGCTAATATTTTTCTCTCTGGATTATCATCTGGGTTTTCAGGAGGAAATATGCCTTTAGATAATTGAGGGGCAGTTTCTACACAATACTATTTCAGAAGCACTAGTTTAGAATTCAGACACTTTACAGGAAGTTCTAAAAACAGTTTTTAGTAGAAAAAAGACCTTGGAAATGACTGGGATCTCACATTCAGTCCTTGTCACAACTTCAAGAAGCATCAGCACACCTTCAGTGAGCAAGATTAACAAGTGCATGTGTCTTGGCCTGCTCACCAAAGCTGAGCGGGTACTACCAGAAACAAAAAGCTACATTTTTTTTATTTTTCAAAAGAATGTATTCAATGACTCAGAAACAAATCTTCTTAACAGGAGAGTATTTCATTTTTTAAAATCTTTTTGTAGATTAGTGTTACTTCTGATTTAATAAATTAATTCAAGCTAACATATTTCAAAACTACCTCCAGTTTATAGTGACCAATTCTTAAAAGCTTTTATGAACTGTACAGTTGCCCTCTTTCATGTTCACAGAATCTTGTTTAGGAAGTGATTGAAACTGGATTCTTTATTTTTAATTTTTTATTTTTTGTCTTATAGTAAGAGTGTGACAAAGAGAAAGCCAGTGAGTATTCTACCACTTTGGAACAAGAATTGATAGCAATTTGTGTGTATATGTATTTAATGCTGTGTTTTCTATATGTATGTATGGGGGGGAAGTTAAAAGATCTCTTTAGTAGATCAGTCTTACAAGATTTGGAAGTTTTTTTAGTGATGCTTTTATGACTTCCTCTAAAACATATGTATTTCAGCCTCTTTTATGCTAATGTAGACTGTTTTAAACAGTGAATTTGATGTTAATTTGAAAATAATTATGATCTATAAAAATATCATGTTTACCCATAGTGGTAAATGACACATAAGACCATATTTTTCTGCCTAAAACCCAAGCTTTTAAATGTAAAATTGAAGTTCCTATTATACTTTTGGTATTTGTAGCACTTTTCATTATGCCTCATTCCTGTTGATTATAAATTCAAAGCTTATATTCTGTAGCCAGGATATCTCTTTTGGTGCTAAAATAGGATGTTACATGTTACTGAAGGTATTCTGCTACTTACTTACACTCTCCCTTAATGCATAATCAGTCCAGTGAGGGAAGCCTTTCCTGGCATAAAGCAGGGCTTAAAGAACTGCTGGGTAGAGTGTTGCCTTTCAGCCAACATGAATGTAAGTCACTCCTGAATTATCACAGCTCTGACAGAATGCTTGGAGGACACAGGACTGCCACCAGCTCCTCAGGTGAGTTCTAGAACAAACCAAGTGTTCCTACAAAAGCTGAGACATAGCACTTTTGGGTTTGCAAAAAGAAAATCGGCCATTTTTCGTGAAAAATTATGTATCAATTTTAGTGTCTAAACAAGACACCATGAATATGGGGAGTAAACTCATTTGCTCAATACTTGTTAATAATTATTTCAAGTAAATGCACTGATGTTTTGGGGTTGGGTTTGGTAGTGATGCATTTTAAATGACACAATAGTCAAACATCTGATTAGGTGTTTCCTTCTAAGCTAGAGATGTCAAAAATAACTGATAGATAAGTATCTTTTGCAAGTACTTTTTCTTATTTGGAGTAGTATTTGTGAAGTAATAGGAAATATTTTGGACTAAATATAAAATGAAAACTTAAAACAGGTGTTTCAAGTAACTTTCAAGTAAATTTATTGCAAATAAAAATTAGAGTAGTTACTAACAGTTTGAATGTATGGTTATAGTGGTGTTGCATCTTTGGAAGCAGTCCAGTTTAAAATGCAATTCCTTGAACTAGAGTGTGGAAGTAAAGATGAATTTTTCAGTAGGACTGATAGAAATTGTAGATCCCTGTATCTGTTGACACTGGATAGCTGTAACCAATAATAAAAGGTAGTCATCCCTGCTGGGGTACAGAATATGCTCCTGTACATTTATAGTATCTCTGGACAAAAAACCTTGTCAGGGGTTTATGTGATGTAAAACCAGTACTGATGAGACCCCGCTGCCAACTGATCCTCCTTCAAGATTGGCACACAGAGGGGAAATGGAAGTAAATGCTGACAGCTGAGATTTTATAGTATGTGGACCTTTGTTACTGAGAGTTTCTGGTTTTGCCATTCTCTTCTAGTAAGGGCATAGAAAAATGATGCTGCATATTTCTTGTCTATGGACTAGATCTTTTTTATCTGCCTATACACTGAATTTTAGGGGACAGCATGACTCATTTGCCATAAGGTGCATTTGTCCTGTTTCTAGTCTTTAGTTATTAAACTGGTAATTTCCAAAGCAACATCTAGACATGTAAAGAGGCAATAATTACTGTAATGTTTCAAAAATAATTAAAAAGGTGAGCTAAGACAAAACTGCTAAGCTTAAGCTTTAGTTCAGTGTACAATAAACACAATCTACCCTTTAATCAAAAAGGAGACTGAAATTAATAGTGGTCTCTGCATTGGAGGAGCATTGACTAAGAAGCAGAAGAGGGGCTATAATTGTGCACTGCAGTTTATCAGTAAACATTGAGCAGGGACAAGTTTAAAGCTAGTTGATTTTATTCAAAATACTGAATTAAAAAAAGTCTAAATCCAGAGTGTAACTGTAGACCAGGCAAATGCAGGTTTTTTGATAGCTAACATGGTTTCAGTTTGACTGCCATTCCTCTGTGACCCCCTTGGCAATTCTGGAGCATTAGACTATTGTGTCAAAGACTGTCACGTTCAGGCACTTTAGGAAAGAAGAGAAGTGTGTGGTAGCTGGAAGCACAGCAGAAATGAAACATTCTTCTGTAAGGAATGAAGATCAAAGGTTTCTTCATGGAAGGGATGTAATCAATGTGGAGAGGGCAAGAGGCTCTCAAGTTTTTAAAAATAATGCAGTGAGCACATCAACATTGTGTAATAAATTCAATAATGACAGTAATAACTTTGCCAAGAAATAGAATTTTGTGTCAGGAATTTTAGACCTGGAGGAAGGAGTAGGAGAGTTTGAGGTGCTTGTAGAATTAGATTTCAGTCCTCTGTGTTTCAAAAAAAGAAAAGTCTAAAGGTAGGTGTAATTCTGAGGTCAGCAGGGCCAGTCTAAATGCCCACTGTGTGAATGCTGCTAATAACGGGCACTAAAATACCTTGCTGCTTAAAACCACTGTTAAACCTGTTTGTTAAACATAAGTCTTAAGGGAGTTGATGTTTGTTTTTTACATTGCTGTTAACTGATGCCCATAAATGGGTATGGCTTTCAAAGGCTATTCAACAAAGTACGTATTTTTGGCTTAAAAACACACCAGCAGTTTGGGAAATGTATTTTAATAATGGCTCTGTCTGTAAAAACACTATGAAAATATTTGTCTGCATTTCAAATTCTGCTTAACTCTGTCCTGAGCTCACAGGCACCATAACAGAAGCTTTAGTTTTGGTTCAGTTTGGTTTGTTTCTTCTTTTGCTGTACCCTTTTCTCTGTTAGCGTTGGGTTTTTTCTCCTTTTCCATCTTGTCACATTAGGCCTATACTTGAATCTTTTTTCACAAGCTATCATCCATTCCTTTTTTTACATTTTTTGCCTCTGTTCTTCTGCCTTCATGCTGTCAGTGAGTGTGCTCACTTAGCTCCTTGCACCAGAACTGATGGCATAGTATTTAAGATTTTTAGTAATTAATATTTTTTCTGTTCTTTAATTATATAAATCTCTTACAAAACATCTGATTTGATGTATCTGTCAGATTTTTGGTAAAACTGTAAAAATCAGTGACAAAAGTATACTTTATTTATTACAAAAATCCAACATCTGCCTGTGAATGGCTTTATTTGCAAAAAATAACTTCTTACAATTGGCTTTTCAAATGTAAAGCCTTTTTCTAGAATTAGTTCAGTGATTTGAAACTTTTCATTCTTTTAAATAGTATCAAGCTGCTGTCATGCAGAATTACAAAACATTTAAATTAATATTGTGGATAAACCAGCAGCTTCTTTGCAGTATTGACTAGAGAAAGTCTTTGAAGAATAGACTATAGAGCTAAACCTAAGAGAAGAATCATTTGTCTGTCTTCTGCATTTAATCCTTTTCCTTAGTTTCTATGAGATTCCACCAGTTTCTAGGTTTATTTTGCTGTCTGCAGTGGTTTGCAATGCACAGATATGCTGTAAGCAGCTATTCTAATGACTTTCTTGCTGGATTGGTAGAGATTTCATCTTACCATGATACAGTGGAGTGTACAAATGGCTGAGCAAGAGTTCTGGGGAAAAGGTAAAACACTGACCAGGACAGTGTTTTATGGATATGCTGCTCTGAGGGAAATCATAAAAGATTACCTAATTTCAGCAGAAATTAGCCATAAGCTGGTGTCTTTAAATATGTGTGCTTACCTATCTGGATTTATGATTTTGATACTACAAAGTGTGGTTTCTTTAGGTATTTCTGCATTCTGAATTTAAGTTTAAATATATATATATTTGCATATATATGTGGTATGTTGAGAACTTTTACAAATGCTTCATTAGCAAATAATGAATAGAAATAGCTGTTTTCCTAATGTTACCAGCTTAAGAGTTAAGCACAACTAGTTACAAATAAAACGTCTTTTCATTCTTCTGTAAAAGTGCAGTTCTACTCTTTAAAATTAATTCTGTATTTAAAGAGCAGCACATGGGCACATTCACAGCTCTGTGTGCTTCATTAAAAAACTCAGTGTTTGTTTCCAGCTTCTGCTTCTTAGAAGCATGGGATTTAAGATGGATGAGCAGGTATCCAGATCTTCTAGTGGATAAATTTTAATATTTAGATCCCAGGACAAGCATATTTTAAGATAAACAGCTTTGTCCTGGATACAATGGTGGGGGGAAAAAAGAAGAAAAAATTTAATGACTATTCTTGAGGTTCTTAATTTTGGTTGTTTTTTTGGGTTTCCCCCCCTAGATTAAAACCACAATTTAACTGCCATATCGTGTTTAATTAACTTAAGCATAACATGGCTTTGTGTCATCCAGTAATAAAGGCACTGTCTTGCTGCTGCTTTCTTTTTAATTGTACACAATGAAAAAATGTTTGGATGGGAAGCCTTAATATGGTTTAAAAGAAACATAATTAACCCTTTGGGTGCCTTAAGCTAGATCCTATTTAATGATGGGGCACTCACTTGCATCTGCAGGCACACAGCTTGTTTCAACAGCTGCAAGAGAGTTTGTCTTAAGTGACAATGCCCTGGGATTTCCAGAACTTGGAACTCAAAGGGGTATTTTAGACTACTGGTTAAAAAAACAAGCCTCTAAACAGGGAACAAAATGAAAAGGTCTTTGAAAAAGTCCTTTTCATACTATTGTTATTGTTTTTACGTGATGGGTTTATCAGCTTTGGGGACAAAATTATTGTTAAGCTTCTGATAAAAAAAAACACTGTCTGAAGAATTCTACACAGAGAAGAAGAATAGTTGGCATTCTTATATGACTGTATGTGCAAAATAAATTTCTTTATTAAGTGTAAATTCAGAGATGCACACCATACAGTAAACTGCAATAATTAAAATGAAACAAGGTCAGTGTGTTGAATTAGCTGATTACATATTAAAGATGCACAATGCAGGCAACTGTATACTAAAGACTTTCTACAAATGATGCAGTTTAAACTTAGTTCAAACCTGCATCACAAAAATGAAGCTGTCAAGTTTAAATGATACTCTTGCCATCCTAGTTAGCTGGAATTAAAGATTGATGTTTTTTTTCCCTTGAGGGGAAAAAGTAGTTTAGGTACATGCAATGCTGAAAGCAATGGAAATAACAGGAGTCTTAATTCACAAAAAGTGAGTAAAAATTAATTGACTAATGTTTTTATTCTAATATGTGCACCTTTAGTTGTGTAATGGTCCCTTTAACTGAAGAATGGGATATAATTTTCTACTTACATATGAACTTCTTTGAAATAACCAAGAGTCTTGGCATTGCCTGTCTGGCTTTGGATGTACATTGTACTGAAACTATGGAATTTTAGTAATTTCTTTTAGACATGTAACTGAAAGTTAAAGTGGTTAGTAAACTGCATTCTGACTGTAGAATTTAAGTACTAAATAAACTCTATGCATATTAGACCTGCTTCACTTGGTCTTATGTTTCATGCTGTTGTTGGAATGGTTTTGCTGTTGTCTGCAGCTGAGTGCCTGAGCTGCCTGCCCCCCTGGAAGGACATTCCTGAATGGAGTACAGACTGAAATCTCACAGTGCAGAGTAAAGATGAAAACTATCACTCTCTAAAGCTGCCAGAATCTTTATTCCCTTTTCTGTTCCACTGGACACACAATTTGGGAGTGGGTGATCAGGCACTGGAATACAAAGAGGCAGACATGCACACACCAATATCACTACAAGCTGGGTTTGCTTTACACGTCAGTTTGACAGAGAAGAATTATATTTAAAGGAACCATTAAGTTAAACTGACAATTTATTGAGACAAAGCTAGAAAGCAAACTAATGTGCAGCAAAACCCACAGGATTCTTTCTGCAGAGCCTGGACTTCCTTGGAGCAGGATGCAATCACCATGAAATGACATCACCGTCTCACTCAGAACCCCAAGAGTTACATAATGTTTGCTAATGACCATGTAGGTAGTGAGGCAAGGACACCAAGTAATTCACCAAGTCCATAAAGTCTGTCAGAGTGATTTGTAATTCAGAAAGCCATGGTTTGAGGTTGTTGAGTGCAGCTTGTGCTGTATGTCTGTGATCTTCTGAATTCATCTGAAATTCTGTTCATACAAAGGAAGACAAAGCTAAGATAGAGATGGTTGCTCAGTAATTTGCTTTCATTTGACACTGATGAATTAAAGGAAGCAGTTTGCCTTCCTCATGAAGCTTTTGAGTATCTGTTGCACCTCCAACACAAGTCCCATTGATAAACACTCTTGGGACCTATCAAGAAAACAAAAGCTGGATTAGTTACTTCTTGGAAACAAGGTAAACATTCAAGCAAGCCTATGTGGACTCCAGTACAGGCAATTATGGTGTTCTGCTACACGTGTGTATGATATTAGTGTACAACCCATACTTCTCCAGAATATTTACAGAGATGGGAAACTTCACGTGCCCCTCAAAAGTGGGATGAAGTCTTTGTGTGGGTGATTGTAATAAATTCCAGTAATTGCGTCAAGTGAGACACTATAAAATAAAATACAAGTGTTAAATACAATGGTTTAAATATACACATGAAAAAAGGCTTTGATACTTCAATTACTTCAGTGGCAGTATGGCAAAGATCAACTCTGAGGGATAGCCAGAGAGGTTCTGGAAGAAGAGACAGAACCCTCCTGCAGTATTTAATTCAGGAGCTTGTATTCCAAATTTAAGTGTCACAAAACAATTAAGGACTTGCTATGGATATAACCCAAGAGTGATGTGTGTAGCCCAAGTTGTTATGTATGAGAGAATATACTCACTGTTCTGCCTCCAGTCATCTGTTCCAGAACGTCTTGGAACTGCCTTCCATTTGTATTTTTGTCCAGTTCCACAGCTGTGTAATTCACATTCAAACCCTCAAACAAGTTTTTTGCCATTCTGCAGTATGGGCATGTTGTTTTAGAGAAAATCACCACGCAGTTGTGTGAAATAATGTCCTGTGTGCTCAAAAGAAAGTTAAAAGTCAGCGAGCTTCAAGCCCATGCACTTTGAACACTAGTGAACAAGTTAATACACAAGTTAAAAACCTGCTGCTAGAGTAACAAACACAGGAAAATCTCTGAAGGCAGGTTTGACCTGCACCTGGCTCCAAACTGAGCACAAGGAGTGTGTGGTACAACTCTGCTCTGCAGTCTGCCCAGCTCCCTGCATCCCCCTAAATTGTTTTGGATAGTTTTCTTTGTAAAGCATTTGAGATGTGCCAGTGGCAAGCAGAGTGACCAAAAGCAATAGGTGGAAGATACACCCTTATCACTTTACTGTAAATTCAAAGGGATTTCAGCCTATCATTTACTGTCAGTAAATTTGTATTAAAAAAAACCCAAACCTTTAAAATATTTAACTTTACTTGGTATCAGTAATTTTACAAGGTCCTCTCCCCAATGCTGACAGCAACACTGAATTTGAGTAGAATGGGTGCAGCCTAGGAAGATCAGGTTCCAGGACTGTGGATAAACAGAACTGCCAGCACAGCTTGATAACCGTAATAAACATAGGAACAGGTTCAACAGGCAGAACTATTTACAGTATTTCTTTGTATAAATAAGAAAAGGTTTGAAGTAACTGGGTTTTATAAATGCTGAAAATCAGTAAAAGCAACATAAATAATGCTACCTGTATTTGATTCACAGCAGCATCGTTAGACAATCCTACAGAAGTGGAATGGCTGTTCCCCATTCTAGAACTAAAAAGAAGCGACGGTCAGATATTCGAGCTTTCCAAGAAACGCCACATTGCCCTGTTTTGTTTCGATATTTAACTAAGTTCTCCATGCAAGTTGACGTGAGCCGCAGCACCCAGAGCCTCGCAGCTCCTTGGGTGCCTGCAGGGAAGGGGAGCGGCTGCGGAACAGCCCGGCGGGGCCGTTACACGGGAAACGCTCCGCGCCGCCGGTGACAGCCACACACACACGTGTGACACCCGCGACACGCCCGCCCGGCAGCGGCCCCGCGCTCCTGCCCTGCCGGGATAGCCGGCACCCCGCCCGCTCCGACCCCTGTGCTCATCCCGATCCCTGCCCTCATCCTGCCCCTGCCCTCATCCTGTCCCTGTCCTCATCCCGAACCCTGCCCTCATCCCGAACCCTGTCCTCATCCCGATCCCTATCCTGATCCTGATCCCTGCCCTGATCCTGATCCCGATACCTGTTCTTATCCTGATCCCTGTCCTCATCCCGATCCCTGTCCTGATCTCTGTTCTCATCCTGCTCCTTGTCCTCATCCCGATCCCTGTCCTCATCCTGTCCCTGTCTTCATCCCGATCCCTGTCCTCCTGATCCCTGCTCTCATCCTGATCCCGAACCTTGTCGCTCTCCCAATCCCGGTCCTTGTTCCGGTCCCCATCCCGGTCCCGATCCCTGTCCTTGTCCCCTGTCCCGACCCTAATCCCAGTTCCGGTCCTGGTCCCGATCCCTGTTCCGGACCCTCTCTTTGTCCCAGTTCCTGTCCGGATCCCAGTCGCGATCCCTGTTCTTGTCCCCGTCCCGGTCCCTATCCCGACCCTAATCCCAGTCCCGGTCCCTGTCCCTGTACCGATACCGATCGCAGTCCCGGTCCCGATCCCGGTCCCTATGCCAGTCCCATTCCCAGTCCCGATCCCTATCCCAGTCCGGCGCCCCCGGCCCGCACTTACCGCCCCCCCCACGCCGCCGCCACGCGGCGCAGCGCCCTCTGCAGGGCCATGGCGCCAGCAGGAAGGGGCGGTGCTCCCCTCAGTCCTCACGGCGGTCCGACTCCTCTCATCTAAGGCCCCCGCGCCACCTCCCGGGGCTGCCCGCCGCGCTGCCGGTGCGCCGGGAGCGCCAGCGGCACAGGGACAGCGCAGGGACAGCGCAGGGACAGGACAGGGATGGCACAGGGGCAGCATGGGATGGGGCAGCTTTCCCGGCACGGGGTCAGGAGAGGCGTAGAGAGGAGCTGAATTTCCCGGGATCGGGGTCTAGAGAGGTGTGAAGAGGGGCTGGATTTCCCGGGATAGGATTCCAGAGAAGGGCTGGATTTCCCGGGGTCGGGGTCTAGAGAGGTGTAAAGAGGGGCTGGATTTCCCGGAGGCCCCGGAGCCGCTCCTGGTGCCGGGGAAATCGGGGAGGTTTGGCCTCCTGCCCGGCCGACTTCCAGATGCCAGAGTTTTGGTGGTGCCTTTACTTCATCCAGTGTAAAACTTACTTTAAATCTCCTCCGTCCCCGTTTCTGTTGCCTGTTCTTCCTCACGTTTCTTTCCTGCCTTGCAGTTCTTCAGTCAGAAACTGAGCTGTGAAACAGGAGTGTTGGGAATGGAGTAAATAACCTGTGGGGGATGGAGAACTCCTCCTGGTACCTGGGAAGTTATGTCAGAGGAGTTAGTTAGTCATGTAATATGTGAAATGTTTTTAGTGGCTCCTGGGAAAACAAAGATAATCGAGGTTTCACTTTATGTGGAAAGTTTTTTATTATTATTATTATTATTATTATTTCCTCATTCTGTCCAGTAAAAGCTGTTCAACAATATTCTGTTATTTCACCCCCACATACCTTTCTATGGAGCCTGGTTAAACATGTGTCCTTGGCAGAGCACTCCACTCCTGTGGAATACCCTCTGAGTATCCCCTCTGGGGTCTGCACAAATATTTCAGTCCTGGAGAAACTTTTCTATCCCCCTCTTAGTTGAGAGGGTAAATTATGCTCTGGATCATTGTTCAGTGCTCAGCCCTATGTTTTAAAAATACTGCAAGGAAATGCACTCGTGTACTGGTTTGGTTTTGCTCACATGTATCTATAAAAAAGGGCATACGTGTTAATATGTGATGTATCTTAATACTGTATTATCTTTCTGGATGTTGATTAATCTTAAATGAACTTACCTATGATGTAAAATTGTCTAACGTTATTTTGCAACTTAATTTTGCTTTCCTACAAAACGTCAGTATAACCTGTTAAACTAGTGAGAAAATGCAATTGAAACATTGTACTTATGCCATATACTTTCATTTTACTGAATGGTAACTTGCTTGCTTATTTCAGATAATGATCTTGCCGTCTAATCTTCTGTGATAAAACTGGTAAACTCTCAGGTATCTAATGCCACATGGAAATAGTTTCATATCAAATCCTGATTCAATTATACAAATGCTGGTTAATAATATCATTACGATCCCCGAAGCAAGCTGTGGGAACTATTTTGTAAACTCCCAGTTAAAAACTTATAATGAAAATATCACATTAAGAGCAAACCCACTATATCTATTGCATTAAATTTGGCAGAAAATCACGCCCCTGACATTCCAGCTGCTCCTCAGATATCAGAGGGGCTGGGACAGCTGGGGTTAGCTTCTGAGCCGTGGCCAACTCAGCAGCAGACATGCAGAGCTGGTGTGGCACTGGAACGAGATGATCTTTGGAGTTCCCTCCAACCCAGCCCACTCTGTGGTTCTGTGCTGCTGTGAGTACCCTGTGTGCAGAAGTGTATCTGAACACATGGAATATGAACAATACAGCCAGCTACAAGCACGTTCAGTTGGGAGATGCCAAAGCAGCACTAAGAGTATGATTGCAAACACAGGCTGGCTTTCTGAATTTCCCGAGCAAGCACCTGCTATAGCTGAGCACTGGAGTCTTACCCAGTAGGTGTCCTTGTGGGGAGGAGATAGGTAGAGCCCTCTGACAGGGGATAGCCTCTGACAGCCCTCTGTGCCAGGATGGAGTCTCCTCTGACCTCCCTTACCACTAAAGCTGTATTTATATTGTTTTCAGTGAGTGATGGGAGCAGGTAAAGTTATGGCTGACATAATTTCCTGCTTAAGTGGAGTTTGATTTTAGTCATGAGCATATATAGGGGTTACTGATACAAAGCTAGGTCATTGTTTGGGTTATTCCTTTGGCTTAGTTCCTGTAACCTGCATTGTTCCTGCCAGAGCATGACCACAGCACCTCTGTGATACTCCATCCTTTGTTTCATATATGCATTGATTTCAGCAGGGCGAGACAAACTCGCTCCGTGCTGTTCCCTGCTTTGTTCCCTCCTCCCAGAGCAGCACACCGAGCTCCTGCACGGATCCTGCTCCCAAGGGTGCAGGCAGCTTGTCCCTGCTGGACTACTGCCAATGCACATGCTCCTTCTTGCTTTTTCAGTGTTCTCCCCAGTGAAGGCAGCCTTAAATGAAAAAGGAAACCAGAACTGCAACATTTTCTGGAAACTTGAAAATAAATCTCTTTGCAGCTATGTGTGCAGCTGACTTGCTCTGCACCATTCCCTGCTCCCTGAGAGCAGAATAGAGCAGAATTGAAATGAGGGGCTTTTTGGTGTCATTGTAATGCACTGATTGTGTGTCTCACTGAAAAGAAGTATTACTTGAAGTGCAGCAGATGTACAGGATGTGTTTCTGAAGAGGTAGCACTGGCTTAGGGGATACATTGGGCTTTTGGATGAGGCATGGAAATGGGACTTGCCCACTGGAAGCATTTCAAGCCCTGTTCCAATTTTCATGAGCTGTAGCTCCAGTAATAATTCCAAATCCAGTTCAGGAAATGATATTTATTCATTATGGCTTTGTCTTCTAAACACATAAATATTACTCCATATCCATTGACAAATATTGTTAGTGATTGGTATAATTCACCATGTTACTGGGTGTTGTAGTACATATTTGTGTGCTAGATATTTCAATACCGTATCTGCAACGTTTTAAATACACCTGTGGTGCCCTGCATGCTGAGTTGTTCTGACACAGACAGGGATATCACTAACATATTGAAGCAGGGAATTCTATAGGCTGTTGTTTTTTGTCTGTTTTGTCAGTCTCAGCACATGTTACTTACAAGAAGAAAAATGACCCAATTCTGCCTTTTGCAAATTTAAGAGGGAATAACGTCTTCTGACACTGTTGGAGAGTGTTAAGAAAATTATGAGCATCAAAGGTTAGAATAAGTCATGATGAGAGCTTGCTTTGGGGCCTCAAATCCTGCAATCAGTATTCCCCAGGGGGTACCGGTTTGTTTGGTCCTGCTGGGAATGCTATGCTCCCAGTTTTTGTGTGTTTGAGCAAAATAAATTAAGCTGGAACATGGAGAGAGCATGTGCCAGCTGCAGCTATGCAGTTGCTCAGGTGAGCAAACAGAGCAAAGTGAGCTCTGAGATCCCAGGTTCTGCAGGCTAATGTAGGATGTGCTCCATGGCATTACTGTTTGTCCTTCAGATTTACAGGCAACATTTTCCTAATGACCGTTTTTTTTTGCTATGGTCTTTTGACAGCTATTTGTATCAGAATTAGAGGACATTTTGTGATTGATAAAGCAGAGACTTTTCTATATTTTTTTTAACCCAGCTTTATATTCAGGATACAGAGTGAGATGCATGCACAGTGTCTGAGAGAATCACAGAGTCACAGAATATCCTGGGTTGAAAGGGACCCTCAAGGATGATACAGCCGAACTCTTGTTCTTGCACAGGACACCCCAATAATCCCACCGTGTGTCTGAAAACATTGCCCAAAAGCTTCTGGAAGTCTGGCAGGCTTGGGACCATGACCACTGTCCTGGGGGAACCTGACCACCCTCTGGGTGAAGAACCTTTTCCGAAATGTCCAGCATAAACTTCATTGATACTGCTTCCTGCTGTTCCCTCTGGTCCTTTTACTTTTCTGTTTTACTTTTACTGTTTTCTTGAGGTATTCCTGTGACTGTGCTGTCCCAGCTGATACCAACCACATACTGCAGGGCACACGGTTGGGAGTAATGACATCAAAACCTCAACTCCCTTTAAAACCTCTTTAGTGTCACTAAAAGCACTCATATTACCGCAGCAAACCACCCCAGCACCCCCAAATCCATTTTAGCTCTCTCAGACCCCTTCCAGCACACTCTAAAACTCCATTAGCACCCCAAATCCCTTTGAGCACCCTCTAAAACCCCTCCCTGTGTACCACATATTCTCCCAGCATCCCCAATCCTCCCTCAAACCTCAACACCCCCGAAACGCTTTTCAGTTGTGCTTTAGCATCCACAAATCCCTCCCAGCAACCTGTAAAACTCCCCTAGCACATTCAATTCCATCCGAGCACCCTCTAAAACCCCATTAGCACCCCCACTTCCAACTCAGCACCCCTAAAACCCCGTTAACACCACCAACCCCCTTCCAGCACCCTGTAAAACCTCTTCAGCACCACCAAAACTCCTCGTTACCCGCACCCAAACCATCCCGGCGCGGCCCCGCGCCGTGACTCGGCGGACACCGGGAGCATCAAAGCTCCAGAGAAGAGAAGCAGCGCCGATAAACTTAGGCAGTGATCGTGTGAGGGCTCTATTTTCACATAAAACACAAGACAGCTCTACGCTCTCAGGACGGAGAGACACACGCACACACCCCGCCCCGCCGGGCCGCCATGAGGGCGGCAGCAGGGGC
>VXBI01002688.1:0-63707 GCA_013397375.1 Toxostoma redivivum
AAATTTGCTCTAAGCCAGGACAATCTTAACATCGTGTACCTTTCTAAACAGTCCTGTAGCATTTCTGTGGTTTTAGTAAAGTGAAGCCTCAAACACTTTTTCAGGAAGAGTTGTCTCATGATTGACAAGAATCAGTAGTTAACAATGCTATTCTTTATGTCAGCAGTCTGATGCTTCAGTGGAAACTTGACTGGCTCCAATTTGTTGTCTCATCAAGTAATTGTTTCTTTCTTGACTAGTTCCATCTTTTACTGGTGACTTTTGCCATCGGGGAACTAAATGGGAAAATACTCTCAATGGAGTAAAAATATTTTCAGAAATGAAAATTATTTGCATGAATAATACTCCAGTCCTGTTAACAGCATTTTGGAAACCACTAATAATGGACTTTCTTCTCCATTGCCAGCAGTGAAGTAAGTAATAGGGCTTTTCAGAGACCTGTAGTGGAAAAAAAGGATTCTATACTTGTATTTTGCACAAAAATTATTTATTTGCTCGAAGCCTAGATCTCTTTTACGTGGGGAGATACATTCTTCAGCTGTCTGCAGAATCATTTCAGGATTTAACTGCTACGTTTCCTCTTCTGTAGAAAAGTTAAAATAATGAAAGCAGCAACCTTTCTCTTGCAAATCTTAAGTTGTTACTGTGCAGGATTCATATAATCTGAAATTGCTTCAGGCACAAATGAGGCACTTGCTCACTGGTAGGTCATCACAAATGGTAGTGGAAAAGTGAAGCATGGGGAATGTACATAATTGAGTGGCTTTGGGTCTAATTCTGTTCCCACTGAAAGGGAAAAGAAAACAATTACAGTTTGCTTACACAAATAAAAATCACATTTGGGAACTACAACATAACACAAGGGTGGTGCAAAGGGAGTTGAGTGCATTTTCTGCTTATGTGACTTTGTCTTTTTTGGCAGGAGAAAACCTGAACTGAGGATAATTCAGTAATAAAAAGTTCTCTACTAAAAGCAGAAAACTCTAGAATTTTTAGTTGAAGTTAACTGACAGGGTGTTTCCTCCTTTTGTCTTGGTGAATAACTTGATTTTTTATTGGTTATATATTGGAGCAGCTGCAGCTGTACAACTCTTGGATGAGAAGATTTTTCCCTTGCCATGATCAATTTTTATTTCTTTCACCAGCTGCCAGGAGCTTGTATTTACCCTCGTGAGATACAACACAATGTCCTTTAAAAACAATGATCGTCTTTCCCTCGCTGCTGAGTCTCATCACCTCCAGTTCCCTATGAAGGTACCCAGCTTCAGAAACTAAAATAGTGTCATTAGAGTCGATTGTATCAGGAACACAGCGAACAATATGTTGAAAATTTGCCGAGAGTTTTCAGATCAGCATCACAGCATTGACTAGACAGCCATTTCCTCCCAAACTTAATTCCTGTGTAGTGTTATCACCTTTCAGATTAAAATCTCCAGACTTCTTAAAAGACAGAGGTGTTTTCTCTTCTTAAAAGCAAACGTGGGAGGGAATTGCTTTTTTCTACTTTGTTCTTGTTATTATCTTTTAACTCTCCTACTAGTCAAACACTAGATGTTTGGTTTTTGCACCAAGTTTGTTGAAATGGCATCTAGAAAGCTGAAATTTCAGAAAGTGTTGAGCAGCTGGAATAGTGGGCTAAAAGGAAATCATTATAGAACTGTTATTGCAGTTAATTTCTCCTGCAGGCCATCCTGTTCAATGTACATAAAGCTGGAGTCCATAGAAAATTCCTGGTGATATGATCAGATCATAATGATAAATCTTTCCTAATGCGACATCCCTAAATTGCCAGTGCAACCGTAGCTGGTTTAAATGCATTTGGGAAAGGCATTAGCTCTTCCATTGAGTTTCATTCCATTTTATCTGTGATAAAATATATTTTTGTACTTAAAGCTCTTTTTTCCAATGATAATGCATTAATGAGATAACACATGATAAACTGTGACAATGCTTTAAGCCCAAGGAAAAAACCCAGAGCTTTATCTCCTACAAGTCCTTACATTAACCTGTGAAATTCTCTGAAGTACCACACTGTTTGAAGGTAATGGGTATTTCTTCTGTGTGTAAGAATGGTATTTTTTCAAATTACTACCTGTCATCTAGAAAAACAATCAATGTAGCTGACTAGAATTCAGGTGAATTCCTCATCTGTCCTATGTAACAGATGTAATTTTGAACATCACTATATTGAATTCTGTGGTTGTGCAATTGTCGCTGTCAGATTTGCATTTATACTTACTGTAAATACATTACCATTGAAATAAAAATATTGTGATATTTGTAAGCCTTCTGTCCTGCCTCTGCCATCAAAGCACTCAGTACTTTGAAGAGGAAAAAAAGAAAAGCCAACTTTTAGAAAGAATACTGAAAAAAAATTGTGATTTGTTATTTTAAAAACCTTCACAGAAAATGGCAACAAAGTGGGCCACATTTTGCATTGCATTTTGAAACATTTGAAACATTTATATGAAGAAAGGGCATCTCAGCATAGTATCACTTCAGCCATTTAGTCTAAAAAAGTAGGGTTTTTCCTAAAAATACCAAATTTGTCAAATTAAAAAACAAATTTGTCAAATTCAGATTTTCTGTACAACCAAAGCGTGATTTTTTTCATGCTAGTGTTTTCTTTTTCATATTTACCCAAATGTGAAAACATGTTCATTTTGTACAGACTATAAAGGAGACAAAGTGCAGGCAAGGAAATCATCATAAAACTCATGAACTGGAAAAATGTAAATACATTGCATCTTTAATGCATAAATAAGCTGTTTTTTGTTCCTAAGGCCATTAGCTCTTAAGGCCTAATGATTTAGCTTCCTGCACAGAATCATCAGACTTTAATATTCGTATTCCCTTTCAACTCTAGAAGATTCTCTCTAATTTTGATATTAGCATTTGGTAAATACAGCATTTATCATTCAGTATGCTGCAAAGATAAAAAAGGGCTGGACACAGCTCTGAGGAAAGTAGAATAATTGCTTTGTATGACCACAGACATATCATTAGAATGAAATTGAGAGATGTTTGACTGTAATTTATCATCGGGAAAAAAGTCAGATTTGCAATGTTAACATAACAAATTGAGAGGCATGTATTCAAAAATACAAATTAATATATCAGTGGAAAAATTATATTTACCACCATGGCCTGGACTCAGTCATGTGGGTGTGCATCTTCCAAGCACAAGTTTCTGGTACCCAAACTCTGTTTTGGTGTGTACTTGCTCAGAAGAGGGTGCCTTGCAGGCATAGGATCCTTCCAACTGCTTCTAGAAATCTGAAGAGCTTGATAACTGCTCTGTTATATCTGACTATCATTCCACATTGGCAAATTGAAAGAAATTCAGGCACATTTAGAGGGAAATAACACTTATGGGGGAGTAGAGCATTTTAACTTTGAATGAGTGACCAAACCTAGGTATTCATTGCACATGCCTATGTCATATGTGGTAATATTTTCAGTTCTGTTTTTGTAAATCTCATAGCAAAATATTTCTGATCTGTACCAGGCATTTCTGAAGTTCTACCTTGCCATAAAGAACAGTAATATCAGTAATAGTGATACCTGGGAATGAGAGAATGTGGTTGGTTGACCTTGACTGGATGCCAGGTGCCCACCAATCCTTCACAGGGGAGAGAAAATAAGATAGAAAACAGCTCAAAAGTTTAGATAAGGGAGTTTACTAAAGAAGGAGTGAAAGTATATGCCTGCACAAGCAAAGAGGAAAAAAAAGTTATTCTCTACTTCCCATCAGCAATATTTGTAAGTATTTTTTAAGTAAAGCTATATCATTTGGTGATAGCAGTAAATATTGGCATTCACCAAAAAAATATTTGGGTGTCTCCCTGTGTATTCTCTTACGGGTACAAATGTCTATTGGCATGCAGAGGATGAGGAGAGAGCAGACAGAGAAATGTAAAGATGAAAAAACATTTGCTGCCTGTTTCTGCAGATTTGTCCTGTTTCTGTGCCTCCATGAAAAAGAGAAAATGAAGACACAAAGCAGAATTTTTACATGTATGCTATCCTTTTTAATACATAATTTTTAGGTAAACAAAGGGCAATCAAAAAGTCTGTCTTGAATTTTATAATATGGCTTTTAATTCAGATGTTGAGAAGAAAAATTTCCTTAGCTTAATGTACCTGTAAATTGTTTCTGTATATTTATTTCAGACATCATGCTGAAAAGTAAATAGTTAAAAGAAGTTGTTTCAAATTTTGGCACCTAAAGGATTTTTTAAACTTTTGTTTCTGTCATATCAGTGAGGATGTTCCTAAAGAGAACAAGTAGTTGATCAATAAAACATTTACAGAATACAGTTTAAACTGAAGTTCTGCTGTTAACTGGAAAAAGGAACACATTTGGAGCTACATTAATAATTAATATTAGCTCAAATTAATAAATATTTTAGCAGAGAGAATGCAGAGGCCTGTATAGGAAAACAGGAATTTCCTACTTTAAAGTCTGCCTACAGTCAGTCGATTGTGATTGCTTGACTTTCAGTTGTGAATTTGATTTGCCATATGGCATGGGAATAAGGGACCCAGGCTTACCACAGGAAGATAGTATTGATATGCAGACTGAAATGGAAAATTAGATTTCCTTCCTAGAGCACAATAAGGAGTGTGTTGGAGGTTGACTTAAGACTCTGTTGTGGCAAGCAAGTGTACAAATTCTGTTTAATGTGGGTTTCATGCTTTCAAACTGTGACTTGAAACCTGCTGACACTGTTAGAAAGAGCATCAATGCTTTTAGTTTGTTGTTGGGTTGTTCCTGTTTTTTCTGAGCTATGTCTTCTCAAACTGACTCAGAGTCCAGGTGATGCTGCTTATCCCTGCCTGTGTAATTAGCCTTCACTGGTCCAGCACAGAAATCATCTTCTCAAGGTTTTAAACCCCTTTTTTCCTATGCTTTTTCTCAATAACTAAAGGTGGAGTACATGACAGAAATAAAAGGACAAATTTTAACCTGGTGGGAAAAATACATTGATACATATCTATTCTATGAAGTCATGCCTTTTTAAACTAGACTAGAGACTAGAGCTTGGCTCTGTTTAATGAATCACACTGCACAGAGAATCCTAGATTAAAAAAAAAAACAACCAAAAAAAACCCCCAAAACATTATGTACGGATAATATGCATCAAAGTAGCTTCACTGATAATCCACTCTATTCCTGTCCTTTGAGTATATGATGATTCTGAGCTCTGTAGAGAAGAAAATCACTTTAAAAGCTCTGAGAAGCTATTACAAATGAATGGACGTGTCTGGACATGGCAAATCCTTTGTCTTGGCAGCCTGGTAATTTCTGTGATGAGCCTTATGTTTTTCAGCTTTTCAGTGTCCCAGTGTGAGCTGTGTCAGACAAACCTAATGAGATGGATGAGTTCAGTTTTGACTGGATCAGACTCTCTGTCAGAGAAGGTCCACCTGGAATATTCAGCTCAAAATTAATTTCCAATCCTATGTTTGAGACTTTTAGGGTGGAAGCTGACCATGGTGTGAGGCAGCAGTAAGAGGAAGTCTCATGGCTGGCAGGTTACTGCATGGAGTTTCTTGCTTGCTCTGGTGAACTTTTCTGGTGTAAAAATTGTGTAGATCTTCGTGTACTCCCAAGCTCTCCATATTGAAATTAGGTCTGCAGACAATCGTGGTGTTCTTAGTTGTGTTCCAATGACAACAGAATGAAAACCACTTCTTTCTAATGCTCTCAGACTTGCAAATCCTCCAGCACAGAGGGAGACGTTCTAAACCAAAATGTATTAGATCTACTCTCTTTGAAATTGGGAATTCTGTTTCAGTATTTATTATACATGTATAGGACTTTATAAATTTATAAAAAGAGTTGAAACTGCTTTTAGATTTATAAATACATCAATGTTTTAAAAATATGCCAGTAGTTCAAAGTTTCTGTATTACCAAGGAAATACATTTGATTAAGTAACCATCTGGTAAAATGTTTGCTACCAGTGAAAACACTGAATTTTGGATTTTGTATGTGCCAAGTTAAAATGTGGGAAAAGTTACAGCTGCATAAATTGAGTAGGCAGTAATTGGACCATATACCTTTCAAGCCTACTGCTATCAATCTAAATAAATTTTGTGATTCTCAAAGCCATTTTGCCTAGCTGATCCATCTACAGTCAATTGTTTAATCCCATTTTAAAATTTTCTGAAAAGATTTGGTTGACTTTGAGTAATAGTGTCTGTACAAGGCTTGGATGACCTGAGTTTTGGTAGACTTAACACAGAAATAATTAGGCCCTCCCTGTGTTCCATGCATAAACCATCCTTTGAGCCAGCCTCACTCCTCGGTGTCAGAGCCTTTGGAAAGATTCTCTGTGGTTAAATGACTTGTAGATATAAAGTAGGTGCAGTTTGGCCTTCCTAGAGCTGCCCTAGTGTTAGTGTTTTGGGGCATGCTGACAATAACAACAGGATTTCCTTGGAAGGGTTGCTGTAGCTTCAGTTCATTGAGAAGTGTTTTGACCATTCATGCATCAGTGGCTTTGTAGATGCAGTTGTCTCTTTTATTCATGTGGAGCATCTGTAACCTTTCCAAAAAAACCTTCAGCATTCATTCAAAATACATCAGCATGTCAGAAAGGTAAAATAGTTAAAATAGGAAATGCTACAACATGTTGGTTTTATATTTCTAGAAATTTAACCTGGAACTCATACTTTTCCATCTTCTTTTTTGTTATTTATTACCTTTTTAAGCAATATGATAAGGTTTTTGAGGTCTATGATTGTATTCCTATAAAATGAAAATATTAGAAAGGTTTAGTATTTGTTCTGCGTTGTTGTTACCTGTGGGAGATTGGGAAGACAAGATACCACTGCTATACACACTTTTATCTTTGATCCCAAACAGTTTTGAGGTGTGCTTGCCAGAGGTGAAAACAAACTTGTTTTTACAGCAAAAACCATTCTAATGCAGGGGATGCAATACAGTTGTTCTGTTCATAATTTACCATGTACATTGCTATGTCTTAATTTCAAATACTCATGGAATAACTAATGAAGTGGTGGTTATTTTATAACTCCATCTTTTTCTCCCTGACATTAAATATTGAAGCTACAAGCCCTTTCTGACAGTAATGAGATGAGAATCTTGGGAGAGTAGTTTCTTCAACAAACAAAGCCCTGCACTATATACAAATTAACTGGAATTCTGTTGATTGCATTCATAGATTAGAGGAAAACTGTAGGAAAGGTATTTTGTGAATGCTGTGCTTCATGAACATCCTACAACTATTTTAAAAATGGTTCTGAAATTGCTGGGAGTAGTTGCCTATGGGTTGTTGATCTTAGCTCTTATTCAAAGTGAAAGATGCTGTGAGCAAGTAAGAAAAAAGCTGAAGAGATGGCTATTATATAGTTTCTTTAAAAATGTAGAAGGAGTGAATAGATACATTTCATTTTCCACTGCTAAAAGTGCAATTCTTGCTTTCCAATTATGAGTGTTAGACATCTGTAATTTCTGTTATTTTTCTCTAAGTGGAGAATGGTGATAGAATATCTTTTGCTGGTATTTCTGGTGTGATTTTATTGTAAATGTTCAAAATTAGGTCTTTGGGTTTTTTTCAGCTAAGATGAGTTATTTGAAGTATGTCTTTTGTATTCTTTGCCCAGGGCTGAATCTAGGGGTGACCCTCCATGAAGATCTCTGGAACACAAGCAGCACTGTCAGTGTTGTGAGGTGTGCTGCGTGCGGGAGCCGGGGCGGGTTTGTGCAGTCAGTGCGTTATTACTCCCTGATGCGTGGGGATTTACTCTGCACATCAGCCAGGGGCCACTGCGCTTGTCAGTCTGGCCAGCCAGCTGTCAAAATGCTTTCAACCCACTCACTACTTGGTTTTAAGGAAGTAGGCAAGGAAATAACTCCAGAGAGGGCAAAGAACTATTTCAGTTGACTGTGATGCTTCAAAACACAAATGCATTTAATGTATGACTTGATTGCCAATTGCAGAATGCCTACATTAATTCAAATGTCTACTACAAATCACAAATTAACCCACAATTAAGTGAAGTTATCAGATCTTGAGGGTTATGTTGTGTTATATTGTTTCTTGGGTCCTTGTGTTGCTTCTCGTCTTCAGGTTAGGACCATCTCTTTTTTAATCTCCTCTTTCCTTTGATTCCATAAACTTTTTAAGTGCCTGCATAAAACTAATTATTGTCCTGCCCAGTCAGTGTCTACCACGGCCTGCTGACTCAACTTACATTTTTCTTCATTTATTTTAGTCTTCTTACTGCCTGAATCTAGTTCATGTTATCACTGAATTTGGTGAAATGAAAAAACACATCCTTTGTTAGAAGGTCTGCTTTGTTTATTCTTCTTGTTTAGCAAGCATATGACCAGGTTATTCTGGGAGCTGCAATGTGACTAAATAACAATATCTCCCATTGCAGTGCAGGATGACAAAACTCGTGACATTCTGCTAACATTGTGAGAAATCCTTAACACCAATATTGGTGTTTTGGTGTTTGTTTTTTTTTTTTATTGTTGTATGCAACATTTGTAAAAAAGGCAACACATAGTGTGCATCGAAAGCTGCATTTTGCTTTTGGACTGGATAGTTCAAAATGTGTAGTAGGTCACACCTCCAAGGTGCAGTAAAGCACATTAGATCAAATTACATATATCTTGCTATAATATCAAATTAGAATTATAGCATACTTTCTAATGTATTTTATATTTTATGATCCCATGGCACATGTATATATATAATTTAGATACTTTAAAAGATCATCAAGCAGAATTTCCAGAAATAGAGGGTTTCAGTGGCAACTGCTGTTCACATCTTTGGATATAGAGTCCTTCTAAAAAACTCTGCAAATTATGATTCTCCACTTAAAAAATAGGGTCTTTTCCCAGTAGTGTAATGTTCACAAAATAGATACTCTGCAGGGTAACTGTGTTATAGTATAAAGTACATATTAATTAAAATAATCTGTTTGTGGAAGGGGTGAATGCAGGGGAGGATTTGGGATGTGTGTGTGAGAAATCCTCAAAAGAAAAATTTCAAACTGAGTTGGGAATGTGGTGGGGAGAAAAGTGAAGGACCTTGGAACTTTTCTGTGGAGGAGAAGAAAAAAATCCAACCCAAAAGAATAAGACATTGCAGCTAATTGAAATGTGATATCCTATGGCAGTCAGTTATTCAATAATTAGGAGAGGCCTGGGTGGATTGAGCCTCATTTCTGCCCTGTGATGCCCAGAGGGGTTGTGCTGTGTGTGAGCTCAGAGAGTCCAGGCCATTTGTGTTGGTGTGCTCCATTCACAGCCCAGCCTGGAGTGTGGCATCTGCCATCTCTTCAGTCACTTAAGCTTTGTTGCCATATGCTGATTGTTCTTTACTGTTCAGTCTCATAGATGTAGTATTCTACTGTGTGGCTAGAACAGATTCCAGTAAAGTTAACTTCTTACTGAAATGGGGACATTTAAAAGCTGAAGAGTATTTTTCTGCTCCTGTTAGTGTTTGTCCTTGCCATGCCAAAAATTCTCCTTAGTGTTTCCTAGGCAGATGAGCAGGGCTGCTTAATTCAGACAGAGAACCACTTCTTTAAAGACAGGTACATTAAGAGTAGTTTCACTGTTCACCTGTTTCTCCTGGAGAGCTTCCAGCTTTCTCTCTCCTTCTTAAGCAACGCTAGAGAGAGATCCCCTGGAAACAGAACACTACAAACAGCAGCCTTTGTGACAGGAGGGACTCCTCGAGTCACCTGGAAGTTCCTTCCTCGGAAGAAGGGACTGATGATGTGGAAGGTTGGGTGTGCTGGGTGCAGGACAGCTCTCAGTCACGCCCCTCTGCAGGGAGGTGGGCTCTGCTGGCACACCCTGTGCTGTGTCTGCATCAGGTCCATGAGCTGGTTGTGTTCTGTGAATGCTACCTTAACTTCGGGTTGGCTAGCAGGTAGGGTTCACTGGAATGCCTGTAAAGCAGAAAGGTGCTGATTGCTGTTGCTTGCAGTAAACGGGGAGGGTATGGAAATTGTTTTGCATTTTATATGGTCGTAGGAATAAATAAAAAACAAATTAACAAAAGTGAACAAGTCTGAGATTTTCAAGTGTCTCTAAGAACGAGTAATGTCTAGTACATAGAACTAGTACTAGCTCTGAGTGGAGACATGCAATTTTTTTTTTCAGAAATGATAGATTTATAGGTGGTTCTTTGGGCCTTTTCTAAAGTTATTTTAAAAGTCAAATATGTCTTGTCTTCCTTGATACTAATCCTGTGCAACTACAGAAAAATGAATTGATTTTCTGTATCGATGTGGCTATTTCGGCCCAGGCTGGAGAGGCAGGACATGTTTTCTTATTGATTTGGCCCTGAACTTCCCTGACTCCTGATGAGCACAAATGAAAGAACCACTCTGGAGGTAATTCTGAATCAGCAAGGGAACAAGTACCACTGTGTTGGCCAGACTCTTGTTTCTTCACTGTATGAATTATACATTGGGTTACCATCACAGTAATTAGAACAGGATCCGGATATTAATGTATGACCTATAATAAGAGGAGGGCCTGATCTCTGTAAAATGATACAAGAAGAGATTTATAGTGTAATTGCAGAGGAAGGTTGACAGGGCTGACTCTTTTAACAGTCCTGGAAGTGCATGTGTGCCCAGAGCATGTTGTGCCCGTTTCTGTCAGAAGAACAAATGAAAAGGGATTCAAGAGAAAGATGCATGAGGAACTATTAGCTGTTGTTTAAAGCTGTGCTAGGGCTGATTCATGCAGTATTCTCCAGCACACTGATGGAGAGCAGCTAGGGCACTCAGGGGTTTTAAATTCTGGATATTTCACTTGAAAGCTTATTGGGAAACTTGACTGTTGTGGTACTGAGGGGTGGTTTGAAATTTATCGTCCAGGAGATAGGGAGATACTAACAAAGATACAGGCCATTTATAGGACATTTTGCAGGACCAGACATTTTTTTATAGAAAAATACTGTACTGCATGAGGCTGGACTCTCCTCTCTGTCACTATCGTCAAATGGTTTCAGTGCTGTTCTTCCTGATTTCTCACACAGTGCTGGTGTAACAGAGAAACTTAGTGCTTCACAGGTAACTTCTGCCTTTTGTTTCATTTGTTCTTGATACACACAGGCACACATTTAATACGGAAGATTGACCTTTTTTTGAAGTGTTGATGGCAGAACAAAGTAAGAGTATGTCTTTAAGAAAGAATGACATCTTTAGTAAGATGCTGCATCATTCTCCAAAATCGGTCCTTCCAGTAGTGTGGTTTCTCTTCCTCTTTATGCTAGTAGATAAGACGAACTTATTATTTAAATTTTGTCATCAACTGGATTTACTGTCTGGTTTTAAGCACAGCTAAATCACATTGTCAGCACACTGCTTTGTACTATCATTCTTAAAAAAAGTCTTTATACTTTTGCTGTAACCAGCCAAAGGCAGAGATAAGGCTGAGCCATTTCTTGTATGTGTGTAATTTAGAAATCAGTGGAGACTATTTCTTTCACAGGAATCAATAAAGTATGAATATAAAATTGTCAGATGATAGGAACTGTGTGATGCAGAGATTACTGACTTGTCCTTTTATTATCAGAGACTATGCTCAAGCTTAGATACAACAAATCAGAAATAATATGATGCTGCATGGGCCTTAGTAGTATCGAACAACAAGAGCTAATGTGTATAATACCCCAGTCCAGCTGGGAAATACTGAGCACCACTCTAATCTCTTGCTCTCTGCTCAGATCAGCTGTGGCTTCTCAATCTAGCACTTGGCTGTTGATCATTCTTTACTGTCAGGATAAACCTTCTCCACAACAAAGAAAAACACCCTAATCTAGTGAATTCGTATTTGTATGTGCTCATGAGGTAGCAGTCCTTCCTTTAGGTGCAGTTCCAGACAGACTGTCAGCAGAGCAGCAATGAGGAAGCCAACAGGGCTGAGCAGTCTCCTGCTGGGAGTGGGAGTGTGGCTAATTCCAGGTTATTAGGGAGGGAGCCCAACCAACACCTTTCTCCTCAATCTCTGGCAGTGGTGGTTCCTATGGAAACCTTCCTAAGAATGACCTCCCTTATTGTTTTAAGTAAGTAAGCTGAAAATTCTCATTTGTTTTTCTAACAGTGTCTAATTTTCTTTGGGATAAGCAAGCTATGAATGTTTTCAAGAGGCTATGTATGCATCCTTTAGAAAATACATTCCATAGATTCATAGTGTTACTGCATTTCAGTGGGCCTGTTTGCTTGCCTGGAAAGTACAGGGACAAGGGCAGGGCATAACCTCGATTTTCTCACCCAGCTCAGGGCTCCAGTTTTAATTAAACCTCTGAAAGATCTATGAATTACCTTGAAATGAAACATCAGTTAATACTTCAAATAATTAGCTTTGATAAATTGAGTGAGTTGGGCACTCCTAAGTAATTGCTTTGTTTCACCTGAGAGATTTTTGTGTTTCAGTGATGGGTTAGCAATTCCCGTGCATGCTTTCCACGTCCACCCGTAACACTTTGGGAATGAGCACAATCAGGAGCACTCAGGAGGAGCACTGGCATTGCAAGGGCTGTCATAATGAATGGGGGAAAGGAAAAGGCTGTGCTAACACAGCAAAGATTCCATGAGCAGTGGCAGTATTTAAACAAGTAGGTGTTTAAGGAAACTGTGATTTATCAGTAGAATGTGAAGGATCTCTAGAGTCTGACAAACCCATTTGAGGTAGTTCCTGCTCAGTTCCACAGAACTTTAGTGTCTCACCTGTCTTGTAGGTAGGCCTTGAAGAGATGAGCTAAAAATTACTTCTAGATGTGGAAGCCCATGGGAAAGTTTTGTGTGAATACAGACTTTTCCCAGGAGCTGGCCTGGGAGCAGAGGTTTTCCCAGGAACAAACAAAGGCACCTGCTACTGTTTACAGAGTGTGTATTTTGAGAACTCTGTTGTTTATAATGAAAATATCTGTGCAAGAGATACGCCATGCTCTAACCAATCAGCTATATTCTGTCCCTAAAGTAGCGTGTAACCGTATTTAAGTAAGGCAGTGTTACAGTAAATGGTCTCCTTCCTATCCTGAAGGATCGCCTTGTTGCTGTGTGTTCTATTACAGCCGTTCCAAGGGCTCATCCCCTAACGTACAGCCACATCTAGACTCTAAATTCTAGAAGTGGACCACCAATTTCAAGAATTTATGAAGACAGTAGTGGGACCATCTGCTTATGGTGGGGGGATATTTCTGTGTGCCAGCCAAAGTTCATATTGCCAGGCCAGATTTGATGACAAGCACAGACATTTATAATCAAGCTACAGAATCAGACTGGTGACCAGTGCTTCAAGAAAAGTATCTGTTCATTCAAGGTGAACTATGCATTTTATGCATAGGTTTGTCTGCTACCCTCCACAGTGTCTGACAGGACAGTGCTTGAGAAGTTGCATCTGTTTTAATGCACTCTGAGTTTTTAGTCTGAACTGTTAAGGCACTACCTGCCACCTCCCAAGTCTTGACAAAACATGCCAAGTCAGGATAAACACAATTAATATCTGCTGGAGACTTTTTAAAGCAACGTGATAGCTTCTGGTTCATTATTCTGAAGATTTGCATACAAAAGAAATAAGCAAGCAGTAAAACTGCGATAGTGCTGACACCAGCATTAAAGATGAATGCTTAGTACAGCAAAGTGACACAGAGCACATATTTGTGTTCCCAATCATCTGAGCTGAAAGACATTTCTAAGTGAAAAATTCATTGAGAGACCTGAATTTTGACTGCACTTCCAGTGTCATGTACTGCACAAGGTAGCACAGAAGATTCAATTTATGCTATAACAAACTAATTCTGAAACAGGTCATTGCGCCAAGTATAATTTACCATATTAAAAGAAAAAGAGCATAAACTTCTCAGAAAGAGGTGATGTGAGAGACTTACATAGCCTTTTTTCCCTTTATTTGAATAATTTCTCAGGGATTTGCAAACCTGTTAAAAACTATTTTCATGTTCAAAAGCTCTGTCAACTGGAATAATAGAATTATCAAGTAAATTGTGCTTTTCCTGAGATTTATGTTTTTGTCATGCCAAATTAATCTGCCTTTCTTCTGCACCTGAAAGTCAAACATATGTTATCTTGTTTTGTTGTTGTGGTTTTGTTTTCTTGTAATTATTTAACCAAAAATAATTGCTTATAGTGATCTCTCAGCTCTGAAGGAAATAGCTCTTTTACCAGTTTCACAGTCTTACTTTAACTGCTTTTTAGTTTCTAAAAATTATTTCATTATTCAGGTTAGCTAATACCTTTTACAGACTGAATTAAAAGTAGAATCTCATAAATAGTTTCACATATTTCCATTACTTTGTGTAAAAAATGAGATATCAGGCTCTTCCTCACAGGAGTTCCTGTGAATTAACATTCTGATGGACTTAGCCTCCTAACCTGTTTTCCCAAGTGGGAAACACTTGAAGCCCTAAGAAAAGGGAAGGATTGCACAGAAGCCAGAGTCGTGCGTTTCTCCATCCAATAAAGACTCTTTATAATTCCCTGTTTTGAGACAAAATGGCTTTTCAATCCCTGTGACACCACTTTTACCCTCTGTGAGTTTACTTTTGTGATTGTTTGCACATCTGCTGCTGTGGCACCCGGTGCTCCCAGGTGGAGTTGAGGGTTCAGCCAGAGCTGTGCCCACAGTGTCACCCCACCTGCTCTGCAGCTTCCTTCCCTCAGAGAGAAAAAACTTCAGAAGCCTGGGAATGTTTTTGATGTTAGAAAAGAGATAAAAATATAAATACAATTCTCTATATTTATCCCCAAATAAATATAAAAACTCAAGATTTCTTCTGTGCGAGTAATCAATCTTGTATCTCTATCTGCCTTTAAGATTTTGACAGGCTTGTTATTTTTTTTAATGTGTTTGCATTTTGTATAAACTGTTTCAGCCAGCATAAACTTATATAACATCTTAAATCCTTACCTTGTACTTAAAGATGATGGATTCAAAAGTAAAAGAAAAAAGTCATCATTGCTTTTCTGTAGGCTTTGCTTTTTTATATCTGTTGGCTGTCAAATTATCCAGGAATTGTCTAGACTAGAAACCTAAGGTATTTCAGGGGAAATTGTTTGTGTCCTGTTTATCAGTTATGGTTTGCTGATTCTAACCATGAAGGCTTTTATTTAGAGAAACAAAAGGACTTGATAGCACCTGTTTGTGAGTAATTGCTTTCCATGCAGGCATGGTCTGATGCTTTGACTGCTAGCTGGAGATCAAAGTCTCCTGGTTTTATTCTTATCATGTACAAAAATCTTCATCTTGCAGACTCTTTGTGAGTATCTCATACAAAAGCATGAGTTAAGTAAAGCAGCTAATTAGTAACAATGTGGTTGTCTAATTTGAAAACAAACCACATTTTTTGAAAGAGTTTGTTTATGAAATGAGAGGGATGAAAGTTTCAGCATCTTGGTGCTTACTTTGCTGTGGAAAAAATACGTTAGAAAATAAGTGCAGAGGTTGCAATGGAGATTATGGTCATTGTGTGTCCTTATTTTTATTAACAAATATTTGTGCTTGAGAGGAAAATAAAGTTTGTAGCACTCCCTTCAGTGGCAATGTCTGTCCCTCCCTCCGCATTCAGTGGTTTGGGTCACTGAAGAATGACTAAAACTCATAACAGAGCCTGCAGTGGACCTCCAAATGGCCCTGTTTATCAAGTAAACAGAATTAAAAGTTGGAGTTAAACTAAAAGAGCATAATACATTCTATCTAGAAGTTTGAATTTCACTGCTCATCAAAGTCAGCCAGACTTGAATACTTCATGTCCTATCTTTCTGGATTACTTGATAAGAAAGGCCAAAAGACTGGAGCAAGGCTTTTGCCTTACATGCCAAAAGTGTTTTTTTGTTTGACTGAAGCAAAGGATGGTGGCAATAGAGTTATTATGTAGCTGTACTACAAAGGCATCTTACCTGAATGTGGAGCTGAGTCCATTTGGGATTGTCATCATGAAGAGACATGCACTTTGTTGTCCTGTTGTGTTTGAAGAGATGCCCGAAATGTGGCAGTGCTGTCTCATCACTTGCATTTTTAAACAGCAGGAAAAAGAAAACATGAGCAAATTTGGAAACAGCAATATTGTGAATGGTGGTACGAGGCAGATGCAGTGTGACTGACAAATAGATAGCTGTTCTGTCTCGTAAAAACAGATGTGCTCAGCAAATGCTATCAGTATTCCGTGAGGATCTGTGTATTTTGTTAAAAAATGCAGAAGATGACATGAAGCAATCAGCCTGCTAAACCTCAAGTTGTAATACAGCAGAAATCAGCCAGCACTGTGCACTGGGGATAGTGCTCTTGGGGATGAGGATGTGGGCTGCTCTGTAAAGGTGAGGATTAGATGTTAATGAAAAAAAGTATGAGTAATTGCCTTTTTCCAACATACACCCTTTATCAAAGGGTTTGTTTTTGTGTTGGGTGTTGCCCTTCCCTCTGTCCAAACTTCCAGTAGTTTCCACTTAGTTCCCTACCCCCATCAAAGACTTTTTTCTTCCTGTTCAGTTGCAGCTTTTTATTAAAGTTATTTTTTTATTCCCCTGAAGCATTCATTTTTTTAAAACATGTGAAATACAACTAGTTTTTCATCCTTAATATTTTTATCTGAAATGGAAGTTCAAAACAACACTGTACATTCCCTTTGTCACCTAAGAGCTGATGCAGAACGGAATTAATGCTTATCCCAGAATCACAGAACTGTTAAGGTTGGAAAAGTCCTCCAAGATCATCGTGTCCAACCTTTGACAGGGACAACCAGGACTCGCCTTTCCACTTAAAAGATAGAGCTGGGCTCTTTTCTGGATTGCTAGTCTTACAAGCCAGCCTCTCTTTCCTAGATTTTTAGTAGCTTTTAAAAATAAGTTTTGACAGATCTGGACGAACCTGTATATTTTCAAATGAAATATTGGCTGTTTGTATGGCAGCAAATACAGCAAATTGATTTAGAAAAATGGAAATTAGTGGAAGTATTTCATAGGAGTTGAGATGCTAGTCAAGGTAAACTGTGTTTAATTTTCATGATGATCAATCTGTGCTTCAGTTTAAGGCTTTCAAATCTCCTGAGTGAGCCTGGAGTCACAGAGCTGTTATTTTATGCCAGTGAATCTATCTGCTCTTCTTATTTTTGTCCCAAATGTTAACAAATATAGTTGTTTGATGAACTCAGTGGAAAAAACATATCTTTTGTTCCTGACAGATTTATTAACCCATTTGATAATGAAAAATTGCATTAGATTCATTCTAGATCTTACAATTTACAATAAGTAATTCACCTCCTTCTCAGTAGATCTGGGCCATTTCAGATCGTTTCAGAAAAAGAATTAATTTTTTTACTAATTTGTTGAAATCCCTACATTTATTGCAAATAATCACACTATTTCAATATAAAGTAATTTTAGGATTTTTAGGGAGGTTAAGGCATCTGCATGTGTCTATGAAGCAAGAATTATTTCTACAAAAAAAATCTAGAACAAGGAATTTTGAGTAGTGCACTTTTTTGCCTATCTGGAACAGTACTCTTGGGAAGCAGTGCCACAGCTATCCTCTCACAAACTAATTTAAAAGAAATAGTTAGGGTCATGGATGTTTTCAATATATTTTTAAAAAAAAACTTTTGAGTGTTTCTGACAGAATCAACCTCATTATTATTTTGTATTGTTCACCACATGCATAAGACTTCTTTTGGTAGCAGTTACCCACTCCCCTGGCAGGAATCTGCATTTAAATTGTACTCCCTCCTTTTTGTGACCTACAGTCATTCAAAGAGATAATATTCCCCCTTTCCTCAATTAAATCCTTCCTTTATTTTTAGAACCTAACACATCTTGTTCTCTCCTGAGATCCTATTTGCAAACAACTGCCGTGCTAAATACAATAAAGCTGAAGGCAATTCAGGTTTTCCCTCACCGTCATACTAATGTTCCTTAAAAGTCTGAGATGTGAAAGATGCAAAAGGATGCTGCAGTTCTGTGTGTGTTTGTCCACTGCTCAGTGTCCCTGCTGGAATTGCCAAAGGGGCTGGGGCACCAGGGCAACTGCTGGAACTGGAAAGCAAGAAAATGCAATCTTGAGACATGTGTGAACCTATTCAGTTATTTTTAAACCAAATTTCAATATAGACAATATGCAGAAATCTTTTTTCTCAAATTTAGAGGACTTCAAGAGTTATTATATCACTGTCTCAGAATTTGGGGATGGGAGGAGGTCTGTGTTTTGCTTTGTTTCCCCCCCCACTTTATTGGTTTGTATTATCCCGATTTTCTCTGAACGTTTGCATTCTCACACTTTATAGGCCAAAGAATCTAAAAATATATAACTATTACTAATTTTAATGTTACCAAAATACTTTATTGTATCACAGGGTTTATCTGGAAAAACATAAATGTGTAACCATGCAGATGCCTGAGATTTTTCTCTGTAAGTTTGGCTGGAATTCAGCTGACTAAAGAGTTGTGCAGACAAAACCTGGCAATTTGGTTTTGTATATTTCTTAAATGCTGAGGAAAAGTCAAATGACAAATCTAATTCTGGATTGCTACCTTATTTTAATTTGACTATCCCTTTTCAAGTTAGTTTGCTCTGTGAAAAACAGAATTGAGTTTGGGAATGATGTTAACTACAGGAAAAAAAACCAGTCATGTCAATGTAGGTGCCAAAAATATTTTCAGTTTAGTGTAAGTAAATCAGCTACTTGATATGCATTATTTTTTAAGGCGCCTACTTATGTTCTTGTTTTGTGCTTTGAGAGTGAAAAATGACAGGTGCTTTAATTGCAGAAATATTATGAGGTGGGTAGTGGATTTTTCAGGAACTGTGGCAGAAGAATGGCAGGCAGCAGTAGGTGAAGTCTTTTCCAAGTGATGGATATAGTCCAGAGGTATTGTTCCTTGGGACAGGGGATGCTCATTTTCATAACAAGCATTTATCAAAGGCAATTTCCTTGCCTAGATGTGGAAAAATCCCTGTCCTGACAGTCAGTGTAGCGTGGCAATCCAGTACAGCAATCCAGTTAGGAGCAGTGGTTTAGTTCAGTGCAAGAACAGCTGTGACAAGTGGCTTATATGCTAAATGCAATGCTCTGCGAGGGGCTGCAAACCAAACAGCTGGGTTACAGTGTTGATCTCTGTTAGTTTCACAGATCCTATTTTCTTTAAGTGCTCATATGCTTGTTTGTCTGTCTCAGTGCTGGCTACCAGCTTTTTACTGGATTAAACAATTTGACATGACTACATTTGAAATTGTGGGTGATTTGGAAGGAATTTGTTTGGGCCTTTCATAGCACAGTTTTTATTCCAAGAATAAGGGCTTGATATTTGATACGTGTTCTGAACTGAATTTAATTCCCTGGAAATGGATTTCAACTTGCTGCTGTGAGCTCTGTCTGGTTTACTTTTATCTTCCAATTTCTAGGAAGGCAGCTGGACATTGCAGTCATAAGGGCCATAAATATGGTATCTTAAGAGAGGGAGAGTTGACTCACAGAATGCTTCTCCAGTACCATAGCTTGAGGCTCTGCAAAAATAAGCTCGATATTTTACAGAAGATAGTCTTTGTATGTACCAAAAGTGTGGTTCTGCTGCCTTCACCAATTTAGGCTTGTTAATAGCTGGACTTTAATCTTAGCACCTAACAAGTGGACTTGGCAATAACTATTAACTTTTTCACTGGTTTTACTGAGAAAAGAATTAATATCAGTGTTAAAGTTTCTTGGAAGTGGCTGTTGTTTTTTACAGGAGTTTTGGCGAGGTGTGCCTGGAGAGCCTGGTCTGACATATCCCACCCCACAACTTGTTGAGGAGTGGGCAGGAAGGCTGCAGGGCATCACAGCTCAGCCTGCCAAGAGGCCACTACAGCACAGCAGCACAAAATGAACCGTAGCAGTGTGAGGAATCCCATCCCTTTCCCGTGAGGCATTTAAGCACGTGTTTATGGTTAATGATTACGTCCAGATGAAAGCAGTAAGATGATGTGTGATTAAAGTTAAACACATGTTTGTATGCTTTCTTGAAGAGGAATGAAATTACCAAATGCTTTCGTGCTGTGGGTCAATTCACACTACTGTATTTTCCAGAATTAGCTATCAGATGCTCAAAAAGATGTTTAACATGAATTTAAAAATGTTGTATATGTGTGAAATTCGAATACATTATTCTTAATTTTCTTACCTGTTTGTTTTGGTCTGGATTTTGATAAGAGTATTTGTACTCTGGCTGTAGAAATCCAAAGTGCTGATGAGGAAGAATTGGGCTTGTTGACATCCAGATCCTAGGCTCAGAACCCAACCCTGTAATAGTGTAACTAACTAAAACATTTCCCACCTTGTTTTTACCAGTAAGTCCTTTTTGAAAATATGATTAGTGCTTCCTTTTGGGTAGAAAAAAGCACACACTTTTTTTATGGGGAAGAGAGAAGAATTCAGGAAAGGTACTGCTTAAAATCACTTTGAGCTTTGAGTTATAATCTTAAATTTTATATTTAGAAAGCAAGGAATTAATTGATGTCTTATATGAAATTTTCAGCATATTAAATAATTCAGCACTTTTTCTTTGCATGTCAGGCTTATTACTAGCTTGTTAAGAATAATTTCTTTGCTTCTTTGAAGATTTAACTGAAATATGGCCAATCTTATACCTGATCTTCAAAAATGTGTCAATTTGCTTTATTGAAATGTATTGCTTCTTTTGTAATATTTATTACACGGAGCATTTTTTATCCAATATAGTGAGGAAAGAAATAGAATGGTGTGAGAGCTATAATTTTTGGTTTTGTCCTTGACATGCATCTAGTTTAATCTGTAAGATACAGGTTATAAACTATGGGGATTAAAGAGACCTAAACTAGGAATTTTTGGAATCCACGTGTGAATCTTGTACAAAACCTGGATCTTAACACCAACCCCATAAGGGTGTGATAATCTTGAGTTTTTCATTTTTACTTATCTTTGTTTATGAACAGCTGAAGGTTCTGCTCTCAGTCCTAAAACAAAACTTTCTTTTGACACTAAATGCGAAACATATCCCCAAAGGGATTTTTTACATAGCTCAGATAGAACAAGGGACTAGAGCTCCCTACTTGAACGCTGGGAATTCCCACTGGCCAAGCACCAGTAGAAGAGCTGTGGTGTTTCACCAGTCTGAAATCCCTGCCAGCCCTTCCCCAGGGCTAACTTGCTCCAGAGGCCATTCTCTGGCTCCTGCCTGGTCAGGGGACAAGGTAGAAGTCAGGGAAGCAGAAGCTGCAAATTCTGAAGGCATCTGAGCATTTTTATAAAGAGTTTAAAAAAATCAGGAGTCAAAATGATATATTAGTATTTTTAATTCCTTATGCTGGAGTATGGGTAGGCAAAAATCCACAATGCTTTGTGGGCTCTTTCCCCACAGGATCCCAATCACCTCTGCTGTCTTGATGTGCTGGGCTAGGCTGCACTAGACAGCTTTGATGAAAAATGTGTTTTCATTGTGCATCAGTTCAGGATATAAATTCTTACTGAGTCACGTTCTGTTTTCTGGTTGCATTTACTAAATGCCACTTCCATGTTGTAACAGTATACAGACTTTTATTCTAATGTTACAGACTTTTATTCTAGGTAAAACTGCTAACACATTATTTGAGATATTTATTTGGAGACACATGATGGGAAAACCATATTAGATAAAACTGAATTATGTTGCCAAGAGATTGTCAGTGTTTATAAGCTGAGACAGTAGAAAGCAATTTAAAAGCAAAATTCAAACTTTTTACGGTGTTCAGTTTCCATTGTTTTGTCACTCTCAAAATGAAGTTTCATATTCCAACACTAAAAATTTTATTCAGATTCTCTCTCAAATAAACTTACTTTTTAGATTTTGCGTTTATTTTTGTGCAGATTTGGCCTGTCTAGTGTCCTGATTTTCGTGGGGCAATGTAAACGTGGTGTTCTCTTGGGATCATTACAGATACAGCTTTTAGCTCAGTATTTCTTGAACTTGTTCAAAGAACAAGAGCCACTGGGCTCCTTTGTCCTCCTGTATCTTGGAAGCACACAGCCCTCCAGCCCACTTCCAGAGGGGGAAATTAAGGCATGCTGAGATTTGGATTTGATGGCTCAGCTCCTCCAGGGCAGAGGGTGCAGAACTTACTGGGAACAGGTATTTACCTAAAAGAGGGAACTGTCAGTAATGAGACAATTAGGAGTTCATCCAGCTCTCAGAACCAGCTGCACTCCTAACCCACAGTCACAGCTTATTTGCACTCCTGGCCCCTGAAGACCTGGATGCTGCTTTCTTACCCCAGAAGCATCTGTGTTTCTGTCTGACCTGGGCACAGGTTGCTCCATGTAAATTTAATCAAGCACTACTCTGCAAGGTTGATCTCAGTGTGATCGAGTGGGAAATTAAATAATCTGTCAGATTACAGAACAAGGGATCTGTGATCTGGAGTTCTTGTCACCTTGGTTAGTCAAAAGATTGATTCTGTGATGTCTCCTTGTAGAACAGTGTGACTGAGACATCTTATTCAGCAGAAAAGTGGATGGTATGAAATTACTCCATGAATGCTCAGAATGATTTTGAGCGAGCAGGCAGAGCCTGTGCTGGATCAGCGTTTTTATCCTGTATGACTGTATTGATTTTGATCCAGCACTGTCAAATTTACAGCCAGATTTACTGTACTGTTAAGCCACAAACTTCAAAATCTATCTTTAATTGAAGTGTAGTGTGATATATGAAGAAGAAAAGTCATTAATTAACATTGTCTTACATTTCACCTATGAATGGAAAAATGCTGTAATAGAGACTCCTATGGCTTGGACTTCATTTATTTGCATTCATTTTAGCTCAGTCTCCCCCATACCCAACACAGGAAAGTTCTGCCCAGATTCCCTCTATGATTTGTTTAAAACTGTAAAACCTGCTGCAAGAGCATGTAACCTGTAAGGCCAAACACTGTTATTTAATTTAAGGAAGGATTTCCTTAAATTTAATTAAATTAAACCAAATTAGTGTTAGAGAAGAGGAAGATGGGGTTGAGAAAGAGCAAGGACTGGAAGATAACCATGAGAAACAGGTTTTGATACCAGGAAGATAGCATGACAAACAAAAGAACTGATGAAGAAGAAAATCTCAGTCTTATAGCCCCAGCTTTTCTTTCTTTTTTTTTCTGTCTGTCTGTTTAATGATTAACATAAGTTAAAAAATGGTATTTCTGGGGAAATAAAAAAAGTTTCCTGTTGTGTTCTATGTGTTCCCATTCCTACTTATGTTTTGTATTTTACTATTAATCTTCTAATGCTGTAATTGGTAGGAATCTAATTACATTGCATGAAGCTGTGTCTTTTTGAAGGAGCAATTTACATTTAAACTCTTTTGGAGTGTATGTGTTTTGTCTTTGATGTCCTTGATTAATAATTGCAGCTCTTGTTATCAAATGTTTTATTTAAAGCAAAGCAGTTCTATTTTTTT
This sequence comes from Toxostoma redivivum, assembly GCA_013397375.1. Classification (NCBI taxonomy): domain Eukaryota; kingdom Metazoa; phylum Chordata; class Aves; order Passeriformes; family Mimidae; genus Toxostoma; species Toxostoma redivivum. The sequence continues at coordinate 23,443 of VXBI01002688.1, forward strand.
AAGCAGAGTATTTCTCTGCTTACATTTTCTTGGCAAGTCTTCTGTGTGGTAAAACATTTTACAACTTGTCCTATTAAGGTAACCTAAAGTATTTTTTAAAATATTTTTTAAAAAGTTGAATAAAATAAGTTCAGATGTACATGTCCATTACAGGCGTGGATGAATGTGAACTCGTTGTTGACTTTGGACAGGAGATTTAAAACATTGATTTGTGATTTAAACTCTGATTTGAAACATTGCTGTGGGTGTGCAGATGCTCTCCTTTCTTGTGCTGTTGGAGTGCTGTGTTCATTAGCTGTGTAACTTTATGTACACAGCTGTCTACAGTGCATTTATTCCACATGGATATTGCCAGAGTGCAGTTCTCATTTCTCTTTCTAACTGGGGAACAGAGCAGTGTCTCAAAGCACAAAAGGTTTGAAAACTTTACCTTGCTTGTTTCAACTGCTGAATTTGTTTGCTTAACACATCCTAAACTTCACTGCATCTCTCTGCTTTAGCTCCTTCTTTTAAACTGCTGTTTCATTACAAAAATACTCACCTGCATAAGCTTTTATTCCCGAATTATGTATTTCTGTTTCTACAGATTATATTTCTGTGTCTGTTACATCTCAGTGTTTCCAGATTGTACATATAGTTAGTATATGAAGCAAATGTACTTTACATCTATTGTTTTGTTAAATAGTCCATATTTTTATGAATAAACACATAACTTGCTTAATTTTATCACCTTCTGACATGAATGGGTTTTCTGTCATGTGTTCTGAAAAAGTGTGGAAAATAATAGTAATAATGCTGAAATGTAACATTAGTCATTTCAGTGCTCACCTGACATTTCCCTACTTCTTATCAGGAGGTTCATGTAAACACCAAATGCTGAAGGCAGAGCTACATTTGCTGATTCTGTCAGAGATGACAAAAAAAATCCTGCCTGAACTTTTGCAAAACAGCAATTTCACAATTTGATGCCTTGGAGAAAAACCCCACCCATTTAATATATTGCTGCATTTTCAGCAGGACTTCATGCTTCCAGATTATTTTAGAATTTTAATTGCCCTGAAAGCATTAATTTACTGAGCTAACATGGGAAGTACAGACCAAAGGGCTATTTAGTTTACTGATGGTAACATCTAGTTTAAATGTAGGAGTGCTTAATGGATTTAAAATAGATAAAGACTAATTGTCCCACAGATTTTGTAACCAGTCATGTTATTAATATGTAGTTATACTACTTGCAACATTAACTGTTATGTACATGATAAACATGAGTCAGCCATATAACTTTGAATGAAATCAGCCCAGTTGGAAAACGGCTGTACCAGAATTAATCAACTATTATTAAATGACCAAATATTAGAACACTTCCGATGAATAAATTAATTCCAATACTTGTATTCAAGTATTCCAATACTGGAAATATGAAAATTAATTTGGAGCTTTTATTAAGTTTTGAAGATTGAGTAATGGTTCAATTGATTGAGTAATTGGCTACAACCAACATTTCTATGTGCATTTCTAAAGTTTAATTTTCTAGAACTTTGGCAGAACTCAATTTAACATGAGTACATATATATTCCCAACTGATAATAGTTTGATTATATGTTAATATCTTTCCTCATTGTTTTCTTTACTTCCTTCTCCCACGTCTGTTGAACACTTTTAGGGTATGACATATTTGCTTATCTTTGATCCATGTAACATTTTTGATGGGCAGCACACAAATAGTCATTAATTGTTGGGTCTTTTTTATCTTTGAGGTAAAGAGCAGTTGAATAAAATTTAAATCCTTTACCCCAGCAAACTCGCTGGTAGAATTGCACATGAAAAACTTGCAAGCTTACAGAGACTAGCAGACTATTGATGAGGGCAGTATCTTACACTCCTCATATCTTTAGTTTTTATGCTTTTTTTTTTTTTTTCTCTGTCCTATGAAGAATGTTATGATCTGGTGATTTGAAGCAGAAAAGAAGCAAATTCTCATGCAGCCTGTTCCAAGGATGTCTCTTAATGGAACTTTAAAAAGGAGCTCATCCTGTTTTTGAAGGGATTGAAGGGTCTAAGAGCATTGAAGTCCCCAGATACTGTACTCTGTAAAGGACATGATATGCAGGGAGGAAAAAAAAGTAATTCTAAACATACTTGAAGATAGAATGGGTTCTGACCAGGCAAGTTAGAGCAGTAACACAAAGGCTCAGGAGTGGTTTTCTCTTTCATTTTAAAATCTTCCAGAACATTATTGTGCATTTGCCGCTTTGGTATTCTGGAAACTTGGAAAACAATCAGGTTGGCTGTTATAACCATCAGTAATTTTTTACAGAATATCTTGTGTCTTGAGAGAAGGTTAAATCTATTTTCTTTGAATAAATATTTGTGTATAAATTTAACAGTCCCTCCAATATTTAGAAAAACAACATGATCTTTTGAATTTCACATTAGTTTGTTGGCAGTAAAAATCTTTTAATCTTGCTTGTTTCTGATGAGCAAGAATATCTTAACTATGTAGTTTAAATTTTTGGCTATAAATATAGAGGCAAGGACTATATTAAATTTGTTAACTGATTAATTATAAGGAGAAAAATCAAATGCTGCCTACAGATACATATATTACCTTTGAAATTTGCCTCCAACTTCATGGATGTGGTGGATTCATATGATTTAAAATGAAAGCTTATATTCAAATTGTGTGTTTAGATGAAAACATTTAGGTATTTGTAAAATTGTTTACTAAATAATCCACAATTGGGTCTGAATCTGTTACTTTTAATTCCTCATTTATATGTTTTTTTTAATTTATTGGCTGTGAGTGAGTGCCATGAAGTATCTCTCATTAGGAGTGCAGTCCACGGTAAGTGGCAGGACCTGCTTTGTTCTCCCAGCACAGTGAGGATGTTGTTGGGTAAGGAAGCATAACCTACCCCAAAGTGCCCCCAGAGCTGACTCCCAGCATCCTCACAGGTAATTAATCCCTACAGAAAGCACATGGGATCTTGCTGCTGCTTCTTTCCTATGCTTTTCTTGTGAACAGGTCTTTTCTTCAAGGAGTTATTTCTACATTCAGAATGGGCTGAGAACGTGAGCAATCAGTGAGACTTACCAAAGCTTTGCTCTATAGTTTCTTCCCTAGGATGTCTAGTGAGATGAAAGTTTTAATAATAAAATCTGGTTTTGTTTGTTGTGGTTTTTTGGTGGTTTTTTTTTTTTTTGTGTGTGTGTGTGTTTTGGTTTTTTTGGTGCAAGAAGGCTGAGCATGGAGTACCTTCTCCTCACTGACAGAGCTTTTCCTGCCTCCTTGGGTTTGTAAGAACCCACTAAGCCTCTAGGAAAGAAGGCTTTGATGTGTTTCAGCTAGTATCATTAATAAAATATTATTATGCAGATATATTCTACTTCCTTCCTGTTTGTTCTCTAACTGTAGGGTATAACCTTGAAGGGAAAGTCACAATTCCAAATGAAAATCCCTGTCTTTGTGCTCAAAGTAATTTGTCCTGTAACCTCAGTACTAACCCTACCACCCATGTGTGCTGGAGGTGTTTAAATCTGTGAATATTTGTCTGGAGGATCTGACACAGCTGTGACCAGCCCAGCTGAAGCTGTTAATGACTTTAATTAGCTTTGTTCCCCTGGCCGTGGGGGCAGCCTGGGGCAGTGTGGGGAGATAGAGAGCACCTGAGGGAGGACAGGGCAGGTGGGGGCAGGTGGGGGCAGGTGCTGCCTTGGCTCTGAAGGAAAAGGGGGCACTTCTGGCTTCTCTTCAGGAAGGGTAACCTTGGATGACTGTAGGTGCTGGTGACTCCGAGTCCTGACCCCAGGGAAAGGTTCAGGATAGGTGATATGATCTGGGTACTTTTGCCCCCAGAGAGGTGAATTTGGCTATTTGAAAGTACCTATGAGATTATTGATGCTGTTGGAACTGCTGTAGCAGCTGGCTCCACTGCAGTTTGAGTAGGAAAGAGGAGCAGAGTGTGGATTTTGTTGTAAGTAAATCCTATTTTGCGTTGTGGTTTTGTGATTTATTCTCTTGTTATAGCTGTGCTCATGCAGTGACCCACAGACTGTGTTTTATGATGCTTTATTTGTCCTTCAGTCTTCTTTCCTTGTGGATCTTTTATGCTGAAATGAGGTCTGAATAAATTGTTGTAATGGCAGTAGATGTTGATTCTTTTATGTAATTGGATGTGAATATGGTTCTGGGCTGGGAGAGGTTACAGTGCATGAGAGATGACAGCAGGAGAAAGCAAGTATTTGGTGCGAGCCGTGTAACCCAGTGCCGTTTGAGAGGTGTAGATTGTTCCAGAAGCCATCTGCAGTAGCAGTGAGGAGAAAACTCAGTGTGGAATATGTGTGTGGTGCCTGAGCAGAGCACGCTGCTCCCTCTGGCTTGGCCACCACAGTTTCAGGTGTAGTAAGGACTGATGGCTGTGTTCTGCCTTCCCACCTGTCCCTGTGCTGTGGCTGCATGTGCCAGGAGCAGAGGAGCTGTTAAAATGTCAGTCATGACCGAGGGGATATTGCACAGCCCCTCAGGCTTGCTTTGGACAGCGGGCTAGGAAAATACAGGATCTGGTGTGTCCTGCTTGCTGGTGGTGTACAGGGCTTGTAACTTGTGTAATATCAGCTAAACACAGCTCATGAGCTCACTAAAACTGAATTATTCTTACAATGATGGATAAATGTTGATGTTTGTAAAATATAGAAACTTGTGGGTGTTGGTATTTATAAAACTTAGTAAACTGCTAGGAAAATATTTTAATCTCTATTGTATTGAATTCTCCATAAATACTAAGATATTACCATAGTACCCCTTTTTAGCGTATCTAAAATAGTGAAGAAATTTTCTGTACAGAGCCTGAATCTCTGTGTGGTGTTGTTGAAAGCTGTGCAGCTGCTTTAACTGTCATGGACCAGAGTTTTCCATCTCTGGGACTCTTCCAGTGGCTTCTGCCACTGTATGTGCTTCCTACAGTTTAAACATGACCAGTGAAGGTAAAGGAGTGTGACTATACATGATCAGCATCTGTAGCACCCTTTGTGGCTGTGGATAAAGCTCTTCCCTTTCTGCTTCAGCACAACTGTGTAACATGTTTGTAATGTAGATTCACATAATTCACAATGAGAGAAAACTCTTGTGTGTGGGTCAGGGATACAGCTGGTGCATGGACACCTGGAAGCTGAGGAAAAGTAAATGGAAATGTATGGATCAAGCTTGCAAACTTAAGGGCTAGCTTTTAAGATAATGTGCACCCCTCAGGTAAAGTATGTGGAATGGAGTAATCCTGGGAAATAGATGTTTTATTTTTTGAGCCACAGCTTATTCTCCACAGCTTTTTCTGAATTTAAAGAATGTCCATTTCTACACAAAATCCTTTGTAGGGATAAAATGATATCTTTAGTGGAACTGAATGCTAAAGAAAAGCTTTCCTTTGTTCAAACAAAGTAAGGTTCCAATGTTTTTTGGAACAATTTTTTTTTAGAGAGAAAAGAGAATGTTTTTTACATTTTCCTATAAGAAGTTTGTGCCCTTCTGTTTTTCTTTTCAAGGTAGCTTCTTCAGATGTGAAGATTTTTCAGGTATGTATTAAATCCTGAGCTGAGCAAATTGCCTATGCTCGTAGAGAAAAAATACGAGGCTCAGAAGGTTATTTGGTCATGTTCATTTTGCTTCATCATCAGAGTGTGAATTTAAAATTTACTTTGCTTAACTGAGAATTAAAATCTGGAAAAATGTTTGTAGTATGAGTCACTCTGTGTGATTCAAGATTTTTCTCTACTTTGAATAGTCTGCCATAAAAATATGTATGCTTTGAGGGATGAAGCAGAAAAATTGATCAATAGTTAAAAAATATTCTTTTTTAGGTATTTTGTTTACGTTGAAGCTTCTAATGAGAAGCTAACTCAATATGTCTGATACAGTGCTGTACTAATGTCCTCATTTTGTGAAAGTAGGTTTGACAAACTGAATTTCTCTGCCCTATTCAGCCTTCTTTATTCCTCTGTGATAGTTGAGAAGTCAGGGGAAATGAGTAATTGGAAAGGCTTTAGAGGATCAAACCAGCAAACCAAGAGCTGGTTTTGATGTAAGGTACAACCTCCAGCAAGGGTAGTTAAAGCAGAGTAATCCTGGGAAACACTTGGAGAAAAACATTTCAGAGTTGCAATTCCTTCTGCGCTTCTTGTTTCGTTTGAGGTTGGCTAAATTAATATACTGTTGGGAATAAATTACAGAGCCTCTCCTACCAGCAGCAGCCTTTGTAAGATCTGCTTTTATTATCCACAGTGTCAGAAACTGATTGGTGTTTATGTCTCCTTTTCTTAGGATTCAGAGTTCACATAAGAAACTCAGTTGTATAATGATTTATCCTTCTCTGCTCTCCCTTATTTGAACTGGTGGTTTGAACACTAGCTGTGTTTGGGGAGATTTTTGGGAATCAAGAAAGGACAGAGACCATCAATAAAAGCACAAGTTTTATCCAGAGTTTGGAGTTTTTCAAACAGTATAAGCTTATGAAACTCAAACACAGATAAAACTTAATCTTCCCTGTGTTTATGGGTATTCAAAATTGTTAACTCCACAGCATATATTTAAGTAATATGAAAATATAAAATCCCTCCTAGAGAGTAAAGATAACGTCCTAATGAATGTCTAATATCCTGGGTAGTGTTCAGCATATCATCATAATTATTAAACACAGAAATGGATGCCTTCAGAACCCATTGTGTGTGCCCCATGCTTCACCAGATCTCCCAGGCCTGTCTTGTAAGTGATAATTAAAACGATATTGCAATAAAGAGGAGCACTGCAATAAGGAGAGGTAATTCAGTGCTAGCAAGTACCTGTTAGTGTTACTTTTTGTTTATGACGGAGAGGTTTTTGTCATGATCTGAAGTAGTGATTGTGTGTGGAGCACACCATGGAGGAGCTGTGCAGGTCTTTGGACACCACAAGGAGCAGCTCCCTTGACACTCATGTGTGCTTTTCATGAAAAGGAGTATGATTATGATTTACCTGGGGCCCACAGGTGTTTCCTGGCCAAGCTGGTGCATGTCGATTGCATGTCAGTACTTGCTGGATTTTCTGGGATATATTTTTTCTCTTATATTTACATATATACTATGTGTACTATGTACACAAAACAACAGGATGGGAATGCTGGAGCAGCTGGCTCAAAGCTTTTATTCTGTCACAATCATCAGCCTCATTTTACAGAACCAAGCAAGGGAGATGGAACAGCTTCAGCTGCTTCACAACTGCAGATAAAATTCTTTTTGTTACAAAGTCTTTTAACAACTTTCCAGCCAATAGCATAATATTAAAAGCTGACAAGCATTTGCTCGGGCCAATTAATAAAGCTACACATACATCTTGCTTTGGACAGTGCTTGCTTGTAATAGCTTAAAACACCGGATAAACCTTCACTATTAAGCTTACATGTTTCTACTATCTTGCTTAACATACTTTCCCTAGGCCTATCTTACATAGCACATAGCCCTGTTGTTTCTTGTCCTTGCATCTTCAGCATTCTTGCATTTCTCCATCCTGAGATTTGCTTTCACACACCTTTCTGAGAGTTCTATACCTTTTCTATGTCCCACAAGTACTGCTACAGATGGAAATCCAAGGTGCTGCGTGTATGAAATGAGCTGTGTTCTCCAGCACTCAGCCTGTGCTTCAGTGGCTCAGATCAGCTCAATCATCTTTGAGATGGTTTTGCTTATGTGGCAGCTTAGACACCAGTGAAAAAGGTTGTCCAGCTTTCTTGCATTGATTAAAATAAAAAACAAAGCTGCACTGGTAAATGTCACTGAAAAAAAGCATCACTTTTGTGGAACTGCTAATGCCAAATAAATAGAACAAATCAGGTTCTTTGTTTAAAATTAATTTTTCGTCAAAATAGTTTGGAAGTTGGCCCATGCTGCTGGAACTTATGTACACATTCTGTGCCCTCATCTAGAGTTCAGCTGTTTTTGCCATATGTCTTTCTGAGCTTCATAGGTGTGCCTATGATTTCCTCATTAAAATAATCCTTCCTCTATTTATTTATAGGCATAAAAGTACCCCAAAGCTCTTATGAGAATATGTAATATATGTGGATGTGGATGGCCTGTTACAAGGGACTGTAGAAGATGGAGGAGCTTTTTATTCCTGCTCCTAAAGAAGGAAGACCAATACAGTGCTGGATGAAATAAGTGGGTGGTCTTTATATTTTCACATTTTTTAAATACACAGTTAAGATTATGACAGTAACAGAATTTATGAAAGTTAAAAGCATTTTTTAAAAACAATTCAAAACATTTTTCTTAAATAACAATCTTGTGTTTTGCTAATAAACATGTGGTCTGGCTGTTCCATTAGTTATCAAGGTGTGTACTTAGAGAAAACTATGATGAGAAAGGTAGAAAAATTTTCTATGTCTTCTTTCCAGTTGGGTGACATTAAGAGATCACACGTAATAGGTTAAACATCAGCCACAGTGATAGTAAATTTAAATGTCTGCCATAAACAGGGTTTCTGTGCCACAAATAGTGATGCTAAAAGTACAGTCATGCTTCAGTCACAAAAACATCAAAATTGAAATGCAACAAAATGCATCTCAAATCAAAGAAATAATCAAGCAGTGGTACCAAATATGTGCTGTGGGATTTGGTTTTAGTACTGAGAGTTCTGCCTTTCCACTTCTGAAATGAAGGTTCTTGTGCAATCTCTCCAACAATACCAGCTGTTCTGTTCAGTTATTTCTGCTACTGACAATTTTTTCCCCAGCTGTTATTCCATTAATAAATCTGTCCCAAGAGAACAGGTAAGATACTGGCTCATGGAAGTATATCAGTCATTTTCAGGGGATAAAGGCCAACTAAAGCAAGTAAGAATTTTTATTCAGTATAAATTATCTTAGCAAATATGCTGATCTTCTTGTAGTACCCACTGTCATTGATTTCCATAAACCAAAGACCAGTCTCTTTTGCAGTAGTAAGTGAGGAGGTAGCATTTCTGCTTGTAGATTCTTCATCCTGTGAGCAGCAATGATTGTATGCTTAACATAGATGGTGGGTTTTGTTTATTTGTTTTTCTTTGAAAGGGTTTAATGTATAGCTTTTCTTTATAGGGCTACATCTTACTTCTTAACTGAAAAATTGTGCTTTTAAGGAATATGGATGCCTGGATCCTTGATTTAGTTTCATAACTTTGTCCTCATTTTGAATATCACAGCTATTTATTGCCTTTAATATTTTTCCACAAATACTCATTTTTAAAGATCAGTTCTATATTTAAAACACTTACATAAAAATGATAGCAGTGTTTTGCATGTAAGCACTGCAAACAGTTTGTTAGTAAATGCAAATGAAGTCTGAAATATTGGCTTCTTCAGCTGTGAAATGGGTTTCCATGCCAAGGTTTTGGTAGTGGGTGGACTTCAGAGGTGGCATTCCCCTGCATTGCTCAGGGGAGGAGGTAGAGGATCAGGAATGAAGTCAAGCCTGGGAAGAAGAGGGATGGGGTAAAGATGTTTTTAAGGTTTGGTTTTAATTCTCATTATCCTACTCTGATCTACTTGGTTACAAATAAAACCCACCCAAGCTTCCACTGCTAGTTAACAAAAGCACAGCATGATAGTCAGTGGTTCTTGACAAACCTGACAGCTGTCGTTTTCCAGCAGGTTGCATCATTCAATGTGCATAGGAAGGGAACACTTTCATCATTTTTAGCTACAAATTTTTAATAGCTTTTTAGCTATCTGGGAGAGAGAGGAGGAGAAGACAAGTTAATGAGGCAAGGTTGTGAATGAAGTGTGGAAGGATAATCTGGTATAAATTCTGCCTCATACTATAGTGAGTGGACTGAAATCAAACACAAAAGGATTAAGTATCTCTGGGCAGTGTCTCGTTTGTAGTTTGCTTTCCATAGGAGACATCAGGAGCCAAGAAATCTGAGTGTTATTTACTGTGGGGGAATGAGGTGCTGGTATTTTTAGGCAAAACCTCAGTAAAGTATTATTTTTCCACCTAAAATGATGGCTTATGTAGCAGGCTTCTGGTATAGCTGCTTCCATGCTATATCTGTTGCCCATTTTTACACATCCTTTTGTGGGGCAGGGGTTCTGCTCAAGGAATGAACTACTGACAAGCAAAACTTTAATTAGACATGGTTAAATTTTAGGCTACCATGCAGAGAAACTAGCCAGTATAAATTCTGTGTAGTTACTAGCTTTTTCTTTGCTGTACTATTTCTGATACTGTGTACTTTGCTATGGATGATGGCACTCACCTTTTTCCAGTATAATGGCTGAGTAGGTGCAGAATGTGCAGCAGTGGCAGATTCAAAGAGCATTTTCTGTAAAGCAGTGTAATAAAATATTTACAAGATTTGATGTAATGAGCTAGGCAATTATGTGTAAATTGTACTGTCTTCAGTTGGTTAGAATAGGCAGCCTGCATGCATTTACGGAATCTCCTTCAGCACAGTTTCCAAACCATGTTTTACGGAGCAAGAATATTGTTACTTTCTCTGTGAGGTTTCATTCCATCGCATCACAATGAAACACAGAAATATTTACAGTTGAGCTTTGGAAAAAAGGAGGTTAAAAATTCTATTAAGCCATATAAATGAGCTTATATAAGGATGTGTTCACTTTGAACCTGCCAAAGATGCAAGGACAAGCTTTTCATATTGAGAGGTTCGGGCAATTTCATGTTATTCAGTTATCTTCCACCTTTCTTTCAGTGCTTTTGGTGTGAAACTGCAGGAACCTCACACCCTCCCTACTTAGCTGACCATCTTCTGGAAAGCCTGTTATTTAGAGCTTATGTATATATAATTTTGTTTGTTTGTTTGTTTTGTTTTACTTCAGTGCTTGTACTGTAAATGTGTGCAAGTACCAGCAAGTGCAGTGTTTTTTGTCCAATGAACTGGCAGCTTTCAAAGGTCAGGATAAGGATTTCTATTCACAAATGTGACAAACATGATTCTGTTCCAGAAATTACTCCATTTATTAGGCAAAGGGGTGCAAATCTGGACCAAGAGATGATCATCTGCTTCCTATTTTGTATGGGAAGAGGAGAGAATTTGGTTCCATCCTGTATGTCCTGAGAGAGTGCTCTAACACTGCAGAAAGCAGTTAACTAGTTCTGGTACAAATTTTTTTTTGGCTATGCAATAATACTGCAGCCATTCATTTTGAAGTATTTTCTGAACTAAGGAAAGGAAGGATCATAAATGTTAGAACTGAGACTGCTGGTTCTGATATGGAGTTCTAATGTAAAATTATCCAAATACTTTAATATCCAAACTGCTCAGTTCCAAAAGAAAATGGATTCATCTTTCATCAGTCTTTGTCTGTGTTGTTTTTAGTGAACAGTGTAATCTTCCCAATGCAGACAGTAAAATGCTTTGATCTTCCTGTTAGCCACTTGGCATTGCTTTCTGAAGTTACAATCAGGTGCCTTATTTGAAGAAATTATTGCAGCCACTAAATTCTTTTTGTGCAGAGGAATTTAATCTGAGTTTTATTTTATCTGAGTCTGCATTCTCTCTCTGACTGTTTTGGATTGTGTAGAAAGGATGCATCTACAAGTATGTTTATTAAGAATATCGTGTCTAGCCTTATTTATAAATGAAAAAGGGAAAGGCCTATCTACAACTCCTATGAATCCAGTAACCTGAGATATGCTGTCCTGTATTTCACTGTTCTAGAATGATAGATTAATGTGCAGTTAGTATTAATTTTAACTGGAGTGTGATCCCTTTGACTGTTAGTCTTACCTCTGCACATTGATGTCTTTCTCTTCTGTGGCCTCACTTAATGGGAACAAAGCTGTGAAGCAGCAGTCTGTGGGAATATGTATTAGGGAAGTATTGGCCTTAATTTATACTCTTCAAATGCTTATTTGTAGTGCAGTCTGATTAGCTCAAAACTTGAGTGTCTTTGATTTGCAATGTATGCATTTACAATTAAAAAGTGGGGAGCAGGGGCTGATAGACAGGCTGCTGTTGTATAATCATCTACCTGAAAAGAAGGTAAATTTGTCTGTGAAACCATAGAAATTGTATCTACTGACATCCTACTGCCCAATTTGAAATCCCCAGTATGCTTGAAAGAGTTGGTGAATGCTCCAAAAATAATGAGAAGTGTTTATAGAAATTTACTCCAGCTTTGATCCATGCTCTGGAAGAACTGTGCACACCTTCAAGAAAATGTATTCATTTCTTTTGAAGTCTCATTGATTTTTAAATGAGAATCTGGAAAGTGGTGGAGAAGCAAAACTTACTCTTCATAAAAGCAAGGAACGACTAAATAGCATTACTAACTGTAGACAATGAGGAGGTACAGGCTGAAGGGAATTTGCTTTTTACTGTCTGTGTTTTTTTGTCTCTCACAATCTTATGTCTGTAGCGTATGCAAAGTATTAGAGTGATAAGCAGATTCTTAAACCCCAAAGAGGGGCAAGAAATTATAAGTGTAATGATAAAATCTGCAGAATAGTCAAGTGATTTATGGACCCTGCTGATTTCTAAGGCCTTTTGTAGTAAAGCAGAAAATAAGCAATAGCCTTTAGGCATCATTAACTTTGACTTGTTTTCATATGTACTACAAACAGATAAACTGATTTTTTTTTCATTTTACAGTAGGAGCCAAGACACATCTCTTTCTCCCTAAACTCAACAGAAATGTGAATATAATTAAAATGACTGTAAAAAAAAAATTAAATTGTTCTGGAGTAAAGAATGTACTTATGTGCTGTTAATTGCTGAGTCTAATGGAAGCCTTTCAGTATTTTATTTTACTTTGTTTTAAAATCATGACAGAGTTTCTAGGTACAAACAATATTTAAAAATCCATCAGATTCTGGTTTATCCCTCTATAGGTTAGTAGTTTAGCTGTTGGTACAAAGCATCCATGAAAAACAAGGTTGTATATCATGCTGGCATAGGCTAGATATTCCTACTAAAATTCTGTGTTAAGAAGTGTATGTGAAAGCAGCGACACCTGCTCTTGGCCATTGGCAAAAAGTATTGTGTTTTTGTGCCATGGGGTGTGATTGCAGGAGGCAACAAGAAGTGTAGTCCCTCACTGGATTACAGACTATTCACTATAAAGCAAATTCATTCATCATCTTGTCTCTAGTCCACTGATGAAACTTACCTGATGTTTCACTCCTTTTGATCATTATTTTTTCTGTGAAATAAGGATTAGCTTTTCATTCAAATAGTGTCCTAAAGAAACCAGGTAGACACAGCAGTACCTGAAGACTGATACAAGCTGCGTGATTCGAGCTGTAAAAGTGCCAATACAAAGTTTGTGATGACTAGTACTAATATTACCGTGGAGTTTTTTAATAGTTGTGTCATTGAAAGCATTAATTGAATGACAACCTGAGAATGCTTCTGACATTTGACTGCTTATTTCTCAGTCTGCTTCTAGTAGGCAGGGTGTGTTTTGCTAGATATGTTGTGGGAAGCTTTTGCAAATCTTTGTGCATAGCTGCACTGTGGGCCTGCCTCATGTTTGTGTTCTAAATATTTTCTTCTGGTCCAGTACAGAGGGGCACAAATCTACTAGCTCTCCCACATGTCCAAAGCAGTGAGACATCCACTCCATTCAGCTCTAAACTGTCCTGACTAGAGTGGCTTCAAGACTTTTCCCTGGGCTGAATGTGTTTTTAAGAATGCATTGACATCACAGCTGAAGGTGGTGTTCTCATACAATAAACAGTGCTACTAATAGGTGTGACTTCAGACAAACACAACAGCTTCTCGTCGTTATGTTCTGAGATTTTTTTGTCAGTATCAAATTTTTCCTTGTACTCTACTATAATGTCCATGCTTTTTACAGATTTCTTTTCTATTTGTTAAATGCAACCAAACGTTATCTTATTTAAAACCTTGCAATTCCCCAGTGTGATCAACTTCCTCATAATTTTTGATCTGCATTTATGAGAGAAGGTGCTTTTTTTTCCCTGTTAGACTATGCCATCTTAGACCACATAAAGCTCTTTCTTGGACAGAGAGTGAAGCCAAGCTCTCTGAAATGTCTCAAAAGATAAAATTGAATGCTTTTCTGAGTTAGTGTCTTTGAAGTCTGACTTAGAGAATAATGTTACACTGTGGGGTTGTGGGGATTTGGTTGGTTTTTTTGCTGGGGAATCAATGTTTTATGTTGTTGAAGTGCAGTGGCTAATGAGATCCTGAGGTCTGTCTGCTGCTGACAAGTGTTAGTGTAAACATCACCCAGCTCAGGTTTCAAGCACAACCTGGCATAGCAGTTTCAGGCTCTCTGCAGGGGCAAATTCCCACTCAAGTCATGGCTGAGAAACTTTGTGTCTGTGGTAAATTCCATGCTATTGCAATTCACCTGCAGCTGCTGTCTTAGGAACTGGAGATCTGCAAAAGTGACCTGGGCAAGATCTTGCCACCCTCTCTGGGTTCTGCTCAAACTTAGATGGAGTTAATGCTTTTTTGGCTCCAATTTTTGTTTTGCCTGACAAATCAGGTGACTTAGAACCACAGCTTATTATCCTTGTGGAGTTTTTATCAAATATGCAAAAATTTTGCCAATATGAATGAGTAATAAGAGAATGCTTGCAAAGAATAAAAATGTCTGTCTGGGACAAAGCTAAGAAAGTATATTTAAAAAATATCCAGGTCTCTGTGTGTCTGAAGGTTGTGGGGAAGGACAGGGTTATTTGTAGACATGGCAAACTGAATGTGTACCTAAGGCTTCAGCTATAAGGATTTGGTGCCATGAGGATGGCACCACTGGAAGGATTCTGTTTCCAAGGGATTTTATCTACTCTTTCAAAACCTATGCATTTGTTAACATACTTTGTTAGAACAAATAAGCAAACATTGCTTTAACAGTGAACAGGACCTGCCGTGCAAAATAACTGTGAATACTTCCCTGCTGGAAAGATAATTCTCCAATTAGCCTCCAACCATTCAGTGATTGAGAATTTGTGGATTCAAATAATTTTCACATTATTTAAGTCACTTAAAAATAAAATAAAGGATTCCTGTGGAGTTGGTAGAACTCATTTATAGCTAGGGTGTTTCTGACTCCAGATCACATCTGGCAGGAGGAAAATGTATTCATTCTTCTTATCTTACAGTGCATGCCAGGCTGATGAAAGAAACACATGTAGAGGTAATTCTTTCCAGTATTGAAATGGGCACTTTTTATTGGAAGAAGAGAGTGATAGAGAGAGGCTGGGATCGGGGCAGTAATCAGGGATCAGTAATTTATACAATGGCCTCTTGCATTTTCCATTCCTCTTTTCCTCAAAGCCTCTACAGATGGTGGCCATGTCTGTCATTTGTGTCTCTCTTGCACACTGACCATGCCTTTTAGATCAGGAATCATGCTCCTTTGTCTCCCTCTCATGGAGAAGCCACCTGTCATATCCCACAGCCTACTCAAGCAGTAGGAGCTTCTTTACTTCTTTAACTTTGAAGCTTGGGATTAGTTTTTGTAAAATGTTCTCTGGCCGAATTCTTGAGTTAGAGTTCAGTGGCTTATAGAACAATGAAGCTTTCTTCCTGACACTATAGTGTCTGCTTTACAACACAAAATGTTGAGGTTCTAGGCAGCCTAAGTTTTAAGTGGCTGTTGAATCCAATGCAGCTTGAATTTCAATTGTTTGTCATCAACAAGGAGTCCAGCTGGACTTGGCAGTGGGGTCACATTGCCTACTGTGCTTTGGCAGTCCCATTTCAGATAGAACCAGCTTGTGTGTCAGCCCTGGGCACAGGGATCCAGCCTGCCAAAACCCTGGCAGCTGGTGCAGGTTGCTGAGTGTGTCCTGGCTGTGGCTCACTCCGTGCTAGGTTAGACTGGGGCACTGCATTGCATGGCTGAGCAAGAAGGCTAAAGCAAAGAGTGCTCAATTTTCATTGTGTCCCCATCTGCTAATGGAGTTTTCAGCCAGAGCTTGTTGTATTCCTGAAGAGGGGATGTGTGCAGAGAACAATCCCCTCAGCTGCAGGAGTGGAGCAGCAGAACTTGCAGCAGGATGTGTCTGAAAGTGAGAGATGCTGTTAAATGGCCTTTGGCACTGTCACTCACATGTCAGAGGGCAGAGCTTGAGCAATAGCTGTGGTCTTTCCAGATCTGTCTGTGGGCATGGGCACTTCTGCATTCATGTGCACAGGATTTCCTTGGGTTTTTTTCCATCATAACACCCTATTGGACCAAGGGACATTTTTCATGCTCCATACAGTTGAAGCCTGGAATTATATAGAGCTTAGTTAGGAAGAACATTCCAGCCAATCACTATGCATTCCTCTTCAGTGTCCATGTCATCCCTTGCCTATATGTCAGATTTGACGAGTAGAGCTGTTTTCTGTGTATTTTTATGGTGGAGGATGTCTTACCCTACAGCTTTGCCGATACCTTCTTTGTGCTCAGTTTGAGGGCTTTTAATGTAGGTACTCAATTTTCAAAATATTCCATGATCATTGTGTCTCTCCTGTTATTTTCAAGCAAAAGTAATTCTGCCTATCCTAGAAGTTGGCAAAGGCAGGTGTTGCTCAATATAAGAATTATGAGTGGTGTTACTGTAAGAAGGCTTCTAACCAAATACATCTTTTCTGATAAAAAATTTTCCCCTACAGTATTGCTTGTGATTCCTAATTGCTTTTATATAATAAAACATTAAAAGAAATTTGATGTAGTAAAACCAGATATAGCCTTATTAAATTAGAAGACTTGAACATTCATTATAATTGTATTTAAATTGTTTTTATGATCTTAAAACAACCATGTATGGGATTGAGAGATGGATGTTTTCAATATTAGATAATGACAATATTAGATCAAAGCTGTTTGTGTCTTTCAATTACCTTGTGCAGTATTGTTGAATTCTCAATTACCTTAGTAGCACATTAGTAGAGTTGAGTGTGCTGCCTCCTCAGTGCACCACTTGCTCCTGTAGTTTCATCTCACCTGCAGTGCAAGAGAGCTCAGTTGCTCAAAAGGAGTAGAACTGACATTGTTTAACTGAGGAAGAATCAATTTCCAGTTGCATTGTAGTTTTCAGGAAAGGCAGTTTGTAAAACCATCAATCCTGTTTCCTGGCAGCTTCAGATACAGTTGTTTCCTCCTGCCTAGTTATGAAGAAGTGTACAGAACTCCTACTCAAGGTGTCACACTCTGATTTTGCTTCATTAATTTGCAGGATCTTGTTTATCTTCTCAAGTGAGAGAAGGAACAAGCCCACCTTGGATTTCTTGCGCAACAAGGAATATTGTTCTGGTGCAAAGTTAATACCTTAAAATTGCTTCCTTATATTCTGCTTTAGTAAAGATTTCTTGTTTCTCTATGTGCTGTCCTCAGCTAATAGTGAAAAGTGTCCATTTTCTTCAGCTCTTTTTTTATTTTTTTTTTTTAAGCTTTCTGCCAGAAATGTCAATATGTTCTAGCTTTCATTCACTGTAATGAATGATATAATAAATATGGCTGCAAGCAAAAGGAATCCATTTTCATCCAGACCACCTTTCTTTTAATCTTACCAGGGTGAAGCCTAAAGACTCTAGCTAGATGAAAGTTTCATGTTACATGCTTCATAAAAGCAGCATAAGTACTTTAAGTCTGTGAATTCTGCAGTAAATATAAAGCAAAGGGTTTTCTCTGGCACTTTGTATGTTCTCTGTGAGAAACCTCTGAGCTGCTTCCAGGTAATGTTTGACTTCTTTTTAGGTATGCTTGTTTTGAGTCTCTTTTGAAATCTATTAAGAATAAGAGCTGGAGGAAATTTTCAGGGGTGATTTGCTCTTCGTAATGTCTCCATGACAACTCATTTCAGCAGTGACTTTGTTTTATTTAGTGAAAATTAAATTTAACCTTTATTTCCAGAACTACATTCAAATCTTTGTACAAGGTGCCTTCAGGACTGAGTGACCTCTCCATTCTGTCTTGCAATGGGAGTAGTTTCTACCCTTGATCTCATCATGCACATGAGGCATCCAGAATCAAGTTCCACTGAAGGGGGCTTGTGATTTTAAAAGGCTGTATATTTTTACATTTTTTTGTCCCTTAAAGTGTGTTGGTTGTGGGTTCATTACTCCAGATACGTCACCTAAACATTTTTCTGTGGTCACTATAAGATAGATCAAGGCACTCTTGAATTTGTTGTATTTATATATAATGGGTAAGTGTTGCAAATTATAAATCTTGGCATGTATGAAGTAAGTCACAAGGAAAAGTATTTCCCAGAAGTTTTTTCACATAACATATAAATGTGCCTAGTGGAGTTCAGTAATTTAGTCCTTCTTTGGAATCAGTGGCTACAATCATTAGGAAAACAGTGCTAAAATTCTGTTTGCACATACTTGTGAAATAGAGCAAAAAGGATTATAATTGAAATGAAGAATGTAGCACTAATCTATATACTGAATAAAAATTTTAGAAAATCAAGCAGGAAATAATTAGGTTTAAATTTAGACTCTTACTAGAGATGGTTAAAAAGAAACCAATCCATTTGGCATGATCCATAAATTCCTTACTTCTTTTTTGAATCAGTAAATGTCACACTCTAAATATAGTAAGAAACACGGTTGAAATGCTACCTTTCTGCTAACACAAGTGATTTGATGTCTGTAAATCTCTGTTTACCTGTCATGGCAGAAATTCAGCCCAGCTCTGGGACTGCAGAGTGTCCCTGTGTTGCCTCACCCTTCCTTAAAGGACACCTGCTACACTTCAGTGATTTTAGGATTAGTGCTGAGGTGACTCATCACCCTTTGTCATTTGGGGAAATTCAGCACCTATCAGTGCAGCTTCCAAAGTTCCCATGGGAGCAGTTTATGTCACTTTGAAGTCACTGACTGAGTCGGGGAATTAAAGGGTTCAGCAAAGTTTATAGGGCAGTTGGTTTACAAAAACCCTGATCTGAAACGTGGTGCAAGCTGCTGTTGCTGGTCTGAAAGGAGGAAACAAACCTGTTGTAAAAGCAAGCCATGGCTGGATTGCCAGTGGCTTAAAAACACATTTTGTGAATGTGCACGTTTTATGAATGTGCCTATTTCAAAAAAATCATGTGACTCCTAACTTGTTAAACTATCTTTTGAAAAGTAATTTGAAATTTTGATTTTTCTATATGGTATTGTAGAAGACTTTTATTATTATTATTATGCATAATGTTATAAAATACTAATTGGTGTTGCCATTTCTATATAGGCTTTCAAGAGACAAATGTTGAGGAAAATATGCATTTTACTTTAGAAATACTTGCTGTAAATCACATGTGATATAGAGTATAATATAGTTTTAGAGAATAATGGATCATCTGTATCCCAGTTAACGCATTCTTATGAGATTCTTTGTACTTATTAGCCTATAAATATTACATTAGTTTTTTTATTTTGCTCAGATGAGGGTATGCAACAAAGGCAAGTTAACTTACGTTGAAATATATCAGGATTGGTATGGAAAGTAATCCAGATCACATGACAGATGTTGAAGGTAATCTAGATGGCATGAGCAAAAAAAGGTGTTTTGAGTATCATCATATTTCTCTTGAGAGAATTCAGTGATGTAGAAGGTTTACAGATCTTTAACATTACCTAAACAGGTCCCATAATTTTTAGAATTTAACATTGGGGAGGTGTCTGCCAGGAAATTATTAGTAGGTGTGGAATGATCTGTATACACAGTTTTGAACTTCTCACTAATTCCTGGAACTTATATTTACACCAGATCCAATGAGAGTTCCATGTAGAAGATCCATAGAGAACCTGTTCTATCAATAACAATGGCACTTGCAAGTTTCATATTCCTTGACAAAACAAATAGCTACTTCAGAGATCCATATTTTATTTTTTTACCATAAATTCAGTCTCTGGGAAATTCAGTGGATTGGAAAGGTTTGTGATAAACATTCAAGATGAAACTATGTAGCTGAAAAGATGATGTAACAGGGAGATTACATGTGGCACTAGCATAATTTCTAGTCTTTTAGAATTTATCTTGTTGCTGTTCGTTGTCTACTTAGACTAAATAGGCACAAATAAGCTCAATCAGATTTTCTCTAAATTTTAGGGTTCTTGGAGGGAATTTTTGTATGTATGGAAGCCTTTCTGAAGGAAAAAACAAAATAAGGTATGGGAGATTGACAGGGAAGAGGTGTATTCTGTTCACCCAGGAGAAGCACAAACCACACCAGAAATCTATGCTTTGACAAGTTTTGTTCCTTAATTTTCTGATTAAGGAGAAGTTGGAAAAGAAAAAACAGTGCAGTCACATGAGCCAAATGCAATAATTTAAACCTCACTAGGTTTTTCTGAAGCTGTTATGAACTGTCTCATTCTTATGTTTCCTTTAAGGGAATTGTTTTGGCCTTTGAGAGAAAATTAGTTTTGGTTTTGATTGTAAATCATAACTTCTTTGCCTCCTCATGATTAATGAGATAAGCTGCTTGAATGACTGCTTAATTTAGTGATCTGAGATTTATAGAACTGCTTTGAGAGTATTGGTAAGTAAATTTGTTCACAGTGTGAGAGGTATTTAAAATAACAGCAGTATCTTGAGAAGGACTGCTCTCCACTTAAAGGATGTAATCTTGCTAATAAAAGTCAGTGTGTGTGCAGGAACTAGAGCTGTACTGTGTCACTCTGCTTAATTTAGAGCATCCAGTTATAACTCAGGTTGATTGCCATTAAAAGCCAATTTTGCCATTGCAATCAGTGTTGATCGTCATATTTTATCGATTACACAGTCTCTGAAGGCAGCAGGAAGGGAAGCCAGAAAGTTCTGCCATGCCATTTGAGAAGCTGTTTCCAGGTCTTTGGATGGTCTGAGGGATTTGCACACATTTGGTTCTCTCACCAATTTGTAGTAACAAGTCTGAGCACATCTCCAGAGGTGCAGATGGGGACAGCACCAGAACTGCTTTATCATCTTGGCCTTCTTCTGCTTCTTGAGTTCTGTACAGCTGGCTGGGTTCATTTATTACTTTCCCATCTTCTTTTCCTTTGGCTGAATTGCCTGTAGTAAAATACCCTTATATTCTACACATCCTTGAGAGTTGTGTAATCATTTGAGTTTGAAAGTGGTTGTTCAGAGCAGCCAAAAGATGAGTTGTTTTCACTGAGATTTGTGTGTTCCTGTCCAGTCTCAGCAGAAATGCACATCTCTGCAGGACTGTAGGTCTCAGCAGGTGCAATATGCTTCTATCATAGTGGTCAGCTTTTACCACTTTCTGGCATGTTTTGGGGGCCTGTCCAGGGATGTCAATTGCCATCGCTCTGGACTTCTGCACTGGTTTCTAACAGTCTTATGCATGGTCTGATCAGTCTGGCATGAGTAAAGAAACAGATTTAATGATTGTGCTCATATGAATTGCCATGAATTTTGTCTCTCATCCAGAAGTTATCAGTTGTGTATTGGTCAAAGCTCAATATCACTATATACTGGGTTTAATATGACATTTAAGGAAAAATGCTGCAAATCCTGTGTTTCTTTTGCTTGGACAAACTGTTAAAAAAGCAGCTTGCAGCTTAATGTTGTTTAGTGAAGTCTATTCAAGCAGATTTTCTGCCTGTCATGACTCAACGAATGACTGATATTATGCAGTATTTGTTATTACTTGGTTGGTTTATTCCTAATTTATTAGCTATGCAATAGTAGATAAATGCTCTCATAATATGCAGAGTGTAAATAAAAATAGCTAACTCAAAATAGTGGTTTCATTTGAGTTACCTGGTTTGGTAGTGTCACATTTGTCTTTGTCATAGAGTTGCCAAAAATTCTGGCAAGAAACAGGAAAGCAGTAAGTCTTTCAATGTAACAGTCAAAATCCTGAGTTTTGAGAACTTCTTCCACATATATTCCTAGTATTTGCCTCTTCTACTTGTTCCCTCATAAGTGGCTGTATCATCAGTTTTGTTTACGTCTTAGAAAAAGGTGAAATGCAGTTGTCTCACTTTTTCTAATGCCTCCTTTGAATGTGAATGTTGTCTAATGATACGTTTCTACTCTTCTAAGAGCTAGGCTGGTTAATTTGAAAAATTCACCAGCAGCCCAGAGCAGTGAGTTCTTGTAATTGCCCACCTG
This sequence comes from Toxostoma redivivum, assembly GCA_013397375.1. Taxonomy (NCBI): domain Eukaryota; kingdom Metazoa; phylum Chordata; class Aves; order Passeriformes; family Mimidae; genus Toxostoma; species Toxostoma redivivum. The sequence continues at coordinate 45,480 of VXBI01002688.1, forward strand.
GTGTGCAAGATACGCCTTTATTTAATAGAAAACTTCAAAAGCTCAGTGAGTTTAATTAAAGTTGTATGGAAGAATAAAGGTGAGATTGAAAAGGCAGAAGTGGAAGGGGAAAAAAAACCAGAAGAAATACAGGGAACTGCTAAAACTGTTGCAATCTTTTAGGAAGGCATTTTCAGGTGAATTCTTAAGCATCAGCACAGGACACAGTTGCAGAGCAGGACTACAAACAGCTGTGTCCTGGGCCAAAAAACAGAGGATCTGAAGCAGGTTATCAAGCTTGGAAGCATTTGGAACCAAACCCTGAAGATACTGGTCAGAGCTCAGACACAGAAGAAGAATGTTCATTTGTACTGCAAATCTAAATCTTTGCAGTGGATAGATACTTCTTTGGGAAAATGGGCAACACCCTTGTTCTGTGAGCTCTGGGGTCACTCTTCTGTGGTTCCCTTGGGCAAACTGAAGTTTGTTCACGTGATTAATTTTCTGTATATGTCTTCTAAAGAAGATTCTTAAATGATAATGCATGTAATCCAGTGATGACTTGCTGATATGGTAAAATTTATTAAGTATAAAGAACTAATAATTGAAAGTTGTCATTCAGTATCTCAGTTTTCACTGTGATATGGAGCTAAAGTTGTAGCAGCAAGAAATGCCAAATCATTCAGCTTGTCTGTGACATATTAATTTGAATGATGTGGAAATTTTCTGTGGTTTTAGTATGAATACTGAGATGTCAATTTGGCTCAAGTTCAAAATCCTGTGATAGATGCTTTATTCAGCCTGTGTTTGAGAAGGAAAGCAGGAAAGAGCAAAGAAAAAATAATGAAGTAACAGGATTTAAAACAGATCAACACCAAACTGAGGGGAAAAAGTTATGAATAAAGAAATAAAATTTTGATGGTTTTTGAAGATAATGAACAGTGGGGTCAAGAGAAAACTATCTCTTCACATAGCAAAACTCTAAACATATGCATGTTGTTAAGTCTGTATTTAGACAATTAAATGCACTCTCTTTGTATACTTCATATATGAAAATCTGAGTATAGCTCTCATTGAAATCATCAATGAGATGTGGCATGGGCTGCAGATTGAGATGGTGCTATAGCATGGCTTCTGCATCTGCTGCAATGTTATTAATTGCTCTTGGCTGTGAAGAATGGAGTCAGACAAATTTTTAAAACAATTTGTAAAGTTATAAATAATTATGCTTCCATTTCTTGGTACAGATTTTTTCTTTGAGCTTGTCTGTGTATTTTAAACTGTGATAATAAGTGGTAGAATCTGGCCATGGATACTGTTTTCTGTTAGATGGAATGCTATAGGAATTAATATAATGGAATATTTAAAATTTGTATTCAGATATTTTATCTCTGAACAACTTGTACAGAGTTCTTCATGTTGTTTGTTGTGATAGCAGTGATGGTTTATCATGATCTTTCAACTTTTCTGCAGTGCTGTATAGTCATGAATAGCTGTGAAAGGATTTTATGTAATGATAGTGAATTTCCTGAATTCCTCTAAGGCATTGAGCTGAATAATGTATGCTGAAATAACTTTATTTATTGACAAGTTATGTTTGAGACTTGTGGAGAAAAAACTGAATGTCCCTTTGCCATAGATGTGTAATTTTTAAAGGGGAACATTTCTTAGGCAGAAGACTAGGAATTAAGCCAAAGAAGTCCATATTGCTTCAAAATTCTTTCTTGAACCACACAAGCATTTATCTCTTTCAAAATGTAAATACATCAATTATTGGACCCCTTTACTGGGACACTACAGAAATGGTTGATGTCAGTATTTGCTTGGGCATAGGTTACTCAGCCACCTTTATTTCTGTTCCTGGCTCTTGCTTTTGTTGCTGATAATCCTCTGCTGAAAATCTCATAAATGTCATTGTGGGTAAAGCACTTCACCATTTCTTTCCAGTTAGACATGGTTAAGTCTTGACCTGAGGGGAGCTGAGTACCAACTGAAAGAGCTGGCTTATTAAAAAAAAAAAAAAAACAACAAAGATTATTTTCTCTAAGTCTTTATTTACTCAGTTTTCCATATATATTTTAGCAATAAGCAGTTTTAGCTAACAGCACCAAGAACCATACAGAGAGGTTATTGTCTGCCTCTGAGGGGAAAAGCTGCCTTTGGATATAGCTCAGGTGTGGTTTAGCCTTGTTTGAGCTGATTACTGGCATGGCCATAGGCACAGATATCTTTTCTTTGTCTCCAGCTGTTAATGTGTCCTTTTCATTATGTCCTCCAGTTTTGTAATTTCATCCATTTTTTTTCTGAGCTCAGATTATTTTTTTTAACAGAAGGATTTAGTTTTGTTCTCCTCAATCTTTGTAGTATATTTGTTGGCCTTGGTGAGACTGCCTTCTACTTTATCACTTGTGAAATTGGTATCTAGTTTGCTTTACTTGATGAGATGCTTGAAATAATGAAGTTAGGTTTAATCATCTACAGTTCTTGCCTAACCCTTCACATTTTTGTTCAACACGTAATAGACTCTTTGTCTGGTGTTTTTTCTGCAGTGGTGAGGAAATGTATAGATAATGAGAAAACAGGAAGTCCGTTCCTTTCCATGTGTTTGCATGGTTTGAAGTAATAAATCATAGAGCCTGAAAGGTTTAATGGTTCATTCTTGATGTGCCTGCAATAGGGAACTCAAATATTCCTCCCAGATCCTCACTAGGACTGATGCTGTTCTATATTAGTCTGTAATTTTGCTGTTCTATAAAGACATGTCTGAGTTCATTTTCTTTCTCAGTTTTGACACGAAGTGAGATTTGAAGGCTGCTCAGTCTGTGGAGGTGAAGCATTCTCAGTATTGTACATCATGGCTTGCCAGGTGCTGGATGTTACACTGATTTTCTGACTTTCCAAGGGGTTTACACCTTTATAAAATGCGAGCTGTACAGCGAATTTTAGATGCTAATTTACTTGTCTTAATTGAGAACTAGGCTTTCTGCTGCAAATGTTTATCTAAAGAGAACATATTTATGTCCATTATGTGGCAAATGCTGGATACTTATTCTTGAACTTGTATGCAAGCAGCACCATTGATTCTGAGCTATCACTGAACCAAGTCCTGAGCTCGTGTTGTCTGTTGGTGTCAATTCAGGTGAGTGAATTCATGTGATAAGTAGTAATAAGTATTATAAAACAGAAGTAGTAACCTAACAGCACATTTGATGTCTCAAATAGAGCATTTTTATGGCCAAACAAGCATTTAACTTTTGTAATAACAGATGATTTGTGAAGCTGATGCTTCTTTGAAAGGAAGAGAGATGAGAAGATTCTTGACAAGCTGTATTTGCTGTCTGGTTACAAAAGCCAGGTTTTGTTCTGTTGCTATTAAAGCACCAACAGGAGGGAAGAGATTACTGTCTTTTGTTAGAGCTGGTTGCAAATTGTACTCCTGTTATGCTCAGAAAATCATTCCTCTAGAGCCTTAATGTTTCATTAAATTATACTGGATTTTAATGGGGAGGAAGGACAATGGAGAACACGTTTTTAAAAGCTTTAAAAGGTTGTGTTTCAACATTTATGAGAAGAAGTTTAGGTGCTCTGTGTCTTGAAAACCAAAAAGTTGCCATTGAATTGAAATGCTTATTAGGGACTTGCAGTGGTTTTGTTAGTTTTTTGATTTTTTTTTTCCTTGAATATTGTGTTTTCTAGTGATCTTTAAGAAAGAGTTGTGACACTTCGCAAAGGGGACAGGTGGAAAAAAAATTACTTTCAAAGAGATCTGCAGATTTCTGTAAATTCACTTTGTACTATATAATGTTAAGATAATGAGGTTGCAGATAAGGTGTCACATTCTCATTTGATGCAACTGCATAATGCATTCTCAAAGTTACAGATTCCTTCCAAGCCTGAAGCTTAGAGAAGTGGATAAGTTTCCTGTTTTCTAAATTCTTTTTGATCTTGACCGTGGGCATAAATCAGCAGCAATAAATGATTATTCAGTTAGATTTTTGTTAACTTGTACGTTGGGGCATTTTAGTTCTTGCTTCTGAGCCACTGGGTTTCAATGTTACTTCCTCTGTTAACCCTTCTTGGGGGGTGACACAGAGACAGTTTTAAAATCTAGCTCAAAGCCAAGTGGAATATTTGTGGCAAAATTAGGTCTCTGATCTTCTGATGTCATTTGTGGGTATAAAGAAGTCCTATCGTTAGAGGACAAATCTGCTGTTCCTGTACAGAAGTGCTGCCTTCTGAACGATGCAGGAGATTATGTAGCAAAGAGTCTGTTAGTTTTCTTTTTTAAAAAATTATGAACAGGGCAAGCACTAGAAAAATAAGATTTATATACTGCAGGTTAAAATACTTACCTGCATTTCATTTTTTAATGTGCTTTTAATCTGTGGGCAGATTTTCCCTGAATTTTCAGTTGGTGCAGAGACAAATGGAGTATCTGCACAGCTTAGAACACCATTGCAAAGAAGAAACAGCTGATTACAGTAGAAACGGCTGATAAAATGTGCTTACAAGGAAAAAAAACATAGTACTATTGTAATGAAGAAAAAGGAAGCAAAATAGCTACATTGCTTTACTTGGCTTTTCCTTTATCAGAGGAACATATGGAGTGACAGACTAGTAAGATGAGAATGGAGATGGTACCTGTGTTATTTGGGACACCCATGCAGGCACAACAGCAAAGTCTTTGATATTGGAAAGAGCACATTTCCTGTGTCAGCGAGGTTTCCAGCTGGTCTCAGAAATTCCCACTGGAATGGAGGAGAAGGTGCAAGATTGAAGGTGAGACTTGGAGGGTCAGGGGAACAACTTCTGCCGAAGCAGAAGGTCCTGTTGGCTGTTTAGCAGCACAGGTCCCTCTCTGTAGCTTGTTTGAGACACAGAGCTGTGTGAAGCCCTTCCTTGGGTTCAGGAAGGCAGGATCATCCATTCCCCTGAATTACTGACAGCATCGTTCCACTGCAGTTTCTGCTATTGCCTTGAGCAAGTGTTTGCAGTGTTCCTCTCCATCTTTACCCTGCTCAGTTATAGCCAGGTTCTCCTGCACATCTGGAAGTTTCACCTCTCAGTCACAAGCACTTATCATGAGAATTTCATACTTTGAAAGTAATGCAGTAGACAAAGTAAAAAATAGAAAACATGTACACAGATACAAACAGTAAAAGTCCAAGACAGCCTAAAAGCTCACCTCACTATTTTTGTCACTCTTTGTATGTGCTCACTTCAGTATAGGAAAGAAAATCATTCTAGAAAAAGACTTAAATTTTTAACTACTATATTTTGAACTCAAGACAGTGGTTACTGTTTTTGTGGCATAGAAAACAAATACATACAGACCAAAGTCCTAGGATAAGTAGTCCAAGGAGCATTAATCACCTAACATTTGTCATCCTGATTTCCCTTAACACAGCAATTTTTTCTGAAGAGATCCATCTGATGATACTGCATCAATGTAATTAATTATTTTTCCTGTTTTTAACTCCTACTTCTGTTTGTAGAGGGTGATCTAGTCCTGGTAACCAGAGTAGTCAATATGGTATAAATGAAATGACTTGCTGGTGGGTATGAGACTGATTGATTGGATAAACACTGTAGCATAGTTCTTAATCCGTTATCAAAATTAAAGTAGTACTAAAATTAGAGATCTAACCAGTCTTCTTCAGTATTATTTGTTACATCTGATAGCAAGGCTGGATGGTGTGCTGTAGAAGACAGGACTGCAATTCAAAAGGGTACAGACACCTTAAAGAAATGATTGGAGAGAAATGAAGTGCAGTTGAACCAGGGACAAATGTCAAGTTGTGTGTCTGACTTCAGATAGAGATTGGAGAGAAACAAGGTGGGCAACAGCTCTATGGGAGCCTAGAACTGTAGAGTGGTAACAACATCACAATAATATCTGTCTGAAAAAAAATCTAGACAAACATTTATCAAAAATAATGTAAGTATTGTTGAATTTCTTGGGGGAAAAGTACGTTTATTGTCCTCTGGTGCTTGTTTCCAGTCTTATTCTTATGAATGTCTGACTGAAATCCTTTCAGCTTACCTATGAAAGCTTTTATTTTAACAAAGTATAGCACTTCTTTTTGACCCAGATTTTTTTTAAATTCGTATTTAAACATGTTAATGGAATGACAAGATTAAAAGCACTTTGAATTGCTTTTAGTTCAGCAGTACAGTAAAAGCACCAGTGTCCTAGGAGTCACTTCAGAGATTAGAATAACACTGTTAGCTCGAAAAAATTCTTCAGTTTTCCAAGTGATTTTGAACCACTCTGTCTGCTTTTGATAAAGCCCCCCTCAGTGGTCCCTGTCAGATTGTCAGTGCTGATAGTGTGGAGCCAGAGATCCCCCTGTATTGTGCTGCCCCTGTATCTCCAGCCTCATCAGTATTGACCTTTTTCTGGAAGAGCCATATCTCACAGACAACACCACTCCTGCTGTGTTTTGTGTTTTTAACAGATATGTCTTGGATTACACTGGCAGCACAGACTCCTCTCATTTATCACCTGCTCTGTGCTGTTGTTTCTGCTGGGTCACAATAGGCAAAATGTGACTCTGTTTGAGTCCCTGTGCTGCTGCCTCTTTTGGGCACATTTGCCTTTTCTGCTGCTTCCACATTGCTGTCTCAGAGCTTCAGAACCAGCAGGGTGAGAGCTTTGAATCCCTGCAGCAACCACAGTAAAAGAAAACAGGAAAAACTGCCAAGCAGGAAAGCTGAGCCTTTTCATGTCCTACCTCAAACTGTAATTGTAGATACATGGGTTCAAGGAATAAGCAGAGTTGCACAACAGCACTGGAAACGAAGAATATAGCATGCACAGAGTAGTAATTAATTAGCAACTTAAATAACTTTCATTGCTAGACTTCTAATTGAACAGCAGCAGCAAAGCCCAAATAGATTCCCTGGACTGTCAGAGGAGGGGAGAAATCTGCATGAAGAAAGCAGGTTCTGGAAAGGGAGGGATTCTTGGTTGTGATTACTGCGCTTTAATATATGTGAGCTGTGTTTGTAACCATTAATTCCCCCTTTGCATTTGTTTAAAAAAATTGAAATAGGGAATATGGAATTTTCCAATCTTGGGAAAGAGATGGCCTTGTAGTGGTGCGTAGTGCAAAAGTGGCAATGTCTATACGCTGGAAAGGTAGATAGCACTGTGTGCTGGTTTGAAAGCAAGTCAGTGAGGGACTTCAAGTCAGAACTACAGTTTAATAGGAAAAGTAAAATAAAATGCAGTAGTACAGAAACACAGAGTCAGAATACGACCTGACACCCTGTCAGGGTGGTGGTAGCATTCTACTTAAATGGTGGCTGCAGTCCTCCTGGAGTGACAGATGTGGCTCTGCTGAAGCAGTGCTCCTGCAGAAGGGTGTAGCTTCCTCTGAAGGTCCAGTAGTGGTATAGAAGGGTCTGCTCTTCCTCTGGAATCCAGTGGAAAAAGTCTGCCTTGGTGTTCCAAATATCAGATTATATTTAGGTGGGAAAGGCTTGGTGCCTCCCCCTGGCTGGAGCATCTCCCAATGGGATGATGTAATTTTCTCAGTCATGCAGTGGGACTCAGTGGCCCATTAACAGAAGATATCCTCCTGGAGGAAGGACGGCTCATGGGAGAGATGAAGAACACTGTCTTACCTGGTTTTTAACAGATACTGATAGAATACAGACCGCTGGTTACATCCTGTATTGCAACCTAAGAGACACTGCAATACTTCAGGAGAGTGTAAGCATTGAATCTGTGTAGGGGAGTAAGGCTAGAGGGGATTTTTTTGGAGGGAGAGTTCCATTATGAGACCTTCTGGATGATATGTTGATGTCTGACTGAGGAAAATACTTCCATATAAGATGTTTCATTTTTGTGCTGCAGCCTTTGCATCATACTGTTTTTCTTGGGTGTTTTTGGATGAATTGAATATCATGTGTTGTGCTAGCAAACCAATAGGATCCCAAACCCTGTTTTTGGAGATTTGCTGAAGGAAGCCCTGTACCTGCAGAGAGGTGCAATTCAGACATGCATGTTATCTGCCCATTTTCTCTCCATTACTATTTAAACCAGTGTTTTTACTTGTCTGTTTACTCATATTTTTCAGAACAGTCTATGTTGAAATTCTTTACTTTATTATTGACATCTCAGGCGTTGGTTACTCTGCAAATATTTTCATTGCTCTTTGCACTGTGTTAATATTACACCTCCATAAGAACTGTGATGGCAAATACAGTAGTGGTAGTAAAAACATGCATTTTCATGGTCTCTTCCGGTGGTGTTCCACACAAAGAACAGTGCAATCTTTGGCTCAAGTTGTTTTGTAGTTGATTATCATCTTGTAGTTATTTTTCACTTTGAAAAACATGCAGATTACATCATGGTATTGAAGTACCTAACTGTAACAGAGCAGTTCGCTTCAAATTCACATTGTTTACTGCTTCAGAGTAATTTTGTTGCTGTTGGTACAGGCAATTCCAAAGACTATCCTGTAAAAATCATGTATGGCTTCTGTTAACATACAGCATTTAACTAGAATAAGCTTTTCTTTTTAAATAACTGTCCTGGTTTACAATTCAAAATGTATTCTATCACCATCTGTTGAAACAAGAGAAGGGCTGATCCTTATCTCTATGGGAGATATCTTTTGTTAATGGGCCATTAAGTCCTACTGCCNCCAATAACACTATATAACATACTTATTGGTTTCTTCCCTCTAAATTTATTCTATACTGTGCATGAGATTTGAATGACGCTTGGGTTTTGCTGGTTTTCCCCTTAAAAATGTGTTTAATCATTGGCTGTTTCAGTATTTTCAGGTGTCAGGATATTGCTGGACTAACTCCTAAATTTCAAACATAAATGTAATACTGGTATGTAGGATGTGCACAGCGTGCTGCCTTTTGTTTGCTTCGTACACCAGAGGAATCTTAAGTCCAGATTTAAATTTTTTCTGGGATTACAAGCACTTCATTTTGTAGCTAGAAAACTGAAACTCACACAATGGAACCACAAGGGTGAGATGTCAAAATGGAGTGAAATTTTCTCAGTTTTTTTAAAAATGCTTTGCCTTTTAATACTATTACATTGGTTTCTTTATACACAGGACTCCTGTACTGTCCTGTTGCTTCATATCTTATGTTCTCTTTCTCTTTGTATATGCTGGATCTTCAGTTTGAAAGCTCGTAAAGTCCAGTGGACTAGGATGAAATAGTTCTTTGCATGCAGAAATACATTCAGGGAAAATTTAAAGGATTTATTTTGTTTTTAAATGCTATACTTGTAATAACAGACTTAGCATTTATGTTTAGTTTGCTGGCATGTTTTTGCAAACTTTAAGAGAAAAGCTTAACTGCATCTTTTGTTGCTGCATAGTTTCAGCACATAAATTGATATTTACAGAAAAAAACCATGATGAGGAGATCAGAACACTTCTTTATTTGCACAGACTGGCATTTCAAATACTAACTCAGTTTTGCACATCAATCTGACAGCTGATAAATGCCATTTCAATGGTAACATTTTTTGGTTTTGTTTTCATTTGGGCTGAAGTAGTTTGCTTATGTGCATCTTACTTGTTGCAAGGAGACATAATCAATGAGGCACCAGCTAAAGAGATTGCTGCACAGTTCTAAGGAATAAAAATAAAAATATGCATTCTGTGACACATTGGCAAAATTACAAATATTTTAAACTCTGATGATCTATAGTAATGGAGAGTGCTACCCTAGGATTAACAGGCTGCATAAATTGTGGGAATTATACTGCAATTTTTTTTCAATTTGTACAGGTTCTGGAAGTGTTGCTTAAGATAAACAGTGGACTGTTTTAAAACTCCAAAATATGAGGTTTTCTGTCCTTGTTGGAATAACTTTACAGTAAACAAAGAACATAACTGCATCAAAAACATCCCAGCTTCAAAAAAGTGTCTCAATGGTTTCAGCACTGTCTTATTTTCTCTAATTACTGTCATTTCTGTATTGATCAGAGAGGATTAATTATTTAGTACCGCAGAAATGTTCTTTCTAATAATTCTTCAGATTAAGTATTTATATGGATTCTGACATGCATTCTGCTGCTTAATACCATTTATTTAATGTTAATTAACCCCTTGCATCTTGTATACTTGAGATGTGTAGAAAGATTGTCATATGGTGATCTCATCCAATGTGTAGTAAAGGTCAGTAGCTTGCAATGGGCAGGTACAGAATGTGTGTGGGGAATGTGTGCTCACCAGTCCTTCCTTTGCCAAGGTCAGGGCAGTTTGAGGACAAAACTTTTTAGATCTTTTGATAACACACTTCCAGCATCTGGAAACGTGGATGCCTGTCCCAGAACTGCATTTGTAATGAATTAGTAATGTGGTCGTTTATATTGATTACAAACCAGTGGAAGCATCTGAAGCAAATCAAGGCAGATCTTGTCTTCCTTGAAAAGGAGAGAAGCAATATGCAATGTATTTCTGGATATTTTTGGAAATAAAATTAAATTTGGTACCTTCAGGCTCTGCATCAAACATAAGTATGTCAGGAAGAAGAAGCTGCAAGAAGTAAGAAATCTTTCTATGCAATACTTGCACACAGCCCAATGGTGTAGAAGTGTGTTCACAGCACATTAAATACCTGTCATTGAACCATTGATGTAAAAAACTTAAAATTGTTAATTAAGTCTCCCATTGAGGCATTTCAGATCATCAGAGAAGCTTTGGAGTTGAATGAAGTTGAGAATTTGGAACAGATAGGGACTCATGTTCCCAATGAAGACCAGTGCTTAGCAGAAGTATTTACTTGCCTTTAGTTCTAGAACACAAGGTTAGAAGGGACCTCAAGGCTCATCTGGTCCAATGTTTCTTGACAAAAGCAGGGTCTAGACAAGATAGACCAGTACTCTGTCCAGCCAAATCCTGAAAGTATCCCATACTGGGGAATCTACCACTTCATTCAGGGGACTATTCCAATGGACAGCTGTTCCTATTGTGAAAAATGTTCCTTCTGGAATCTCCCCAGGATAAACTTGCACCCCATGATCCTCACTTTGTCCCTGTGATTCTTTGTAAAAAAGAAGTTTCCATCTTCTTTGTAGCCATCCTTTAAACACTAGAATGTAGTGATAAGGTCAAGCCTAAGCTTTCCTTTCTCAAGGCTGGACAAGCCCAGTTTTCCCAACCTTTCTTCACGTGGCAGCTTTCCAGTCCTTTGGTTGTCTTTGTAGCTGTTCTTTGGACCCTCTCCATCTTGCCCATATCTTTTTTGGATAGCAGGCACCAAAACTGGACAGAGTACTGCAGGTGTGCCCTGGCAATGGCTGAGTGGAATGGGGTGATGATTTGTGTCTTGTCTCTGCTGGTACTGCAGCCCAGCCTCCTGTGTCCTTGCTCTGCTGTAGCAGCAGCACAGTGGTCACTCACATTGACCTTGTTGCACCCCAGGTCCCTCTCCACAGAGCTCTTCCCCAGCTGGTTAGAGTCCAGCTGTGCTGCACACCTGGATTGGTGTTTCCCAGGTGCAAGGCTTTATGCTTGTCCATTCAAACTTCTTAAAGGTTCTTGTAAGCCCATTCTTTGAGCCTATTTGGCTCTTTTCCTGCAGGGTGACTTTTCCTTCCAAGTGTCTGCTTCCCCTTCAGTTTGGCATCATGGGCAAACTTCATCAGGGTACGTTTGATCTCATCATCCAGATGATGGATGATGAAAACATAAATAGTGTCAGTGTCAGTCCCTGGGCACCTGCTTTGAGAAGGAGTCATTTCCCACCATGCTCTGGGCACAGTTGGTCAGTTCCCATCCACCACAAGGACCACTTGTCCAGACCATAACACCTCAGTTTCTCTAGGATGAGGCTATGGGACTCTGTACTGAAAGCTGTGGAAATATTCAGGTGGACAGCAGCCGTTGGTTATTCCCAACACTTTTGAAGTGTGCAGAATTAATCGTAGCCCACCCTGCATGAAGGATATATGTTAGAATGGAACAAAAAGAGTTAGAATTTCATGAAGGAAACATGAAATACATACACAAGATGTATTTTTTTTGAAAACTGTGTCGTTGAGAAGTTGCGCGAGTGAGTAGAATCACTGAAGGGGTGGGGCAATGATTTTATCTATTAAATTTACCTGTTTTAAATTTTACCTGTGGTACTTGCAGGGACTGGCATGCGCACCAGGTGTAAGGCAAGCAGTTCAGCTGCTATGCTGTATTACAGTAGTGTTCAGTAACCTGTGTGCAATCTATTCCCTCGAACCTCATCCTCCTTGCTTGTATTATGTGTATAAATGCCTTCTTTAAACAGAGGATCTATTTTGACTGACAGCTTTTGTTCTTGTGGTGTAGATTTTGGTGGGTGAACAGCCCTTTTAGACACGTCAGCTTTTAACAGCGCTGACATTTTCAGAAAGAAGTGTAATCTTCTTGTCTGTGGTATATCAACATAGATTTGTTTTTTTCTCATTGCAACAATAACAATAGATTGAAGATTTCTGCCACATAGAAATGAAGGTTGTATCTTGTTTGTTTGTTTATTGTGGAAGTCTGATTTTTTTCTTTTTATGTCTGATTTAAGATAATAAACTACAGGAGAAGAGTTTCAGGTGCATCACCTGTTTTTTCTAAATGTGGTACTCACATCTGCAACCAATAGCAGATTCAGGTGCAGCTCTGACTGTATTTATGAAGATTAGAAAGATACCAGAATAATATCACAGGAGACTTATGAATGTTCTCATCATGAAAGCAGGAAGGCTGATGCATATTTCTTAATAGCTCCTTTAATGGTAGCAACCACCATATTGCAGTGTGATCATCTCCACAGCAGGCCAGATGGGGTTTGCTGGAGGCACTGACTTTGCTAAGCTGATGTTTCAGAGCTATAGATGTATATTATTTCTCTAGGTGTTATTAAGTGAAATACATCAGTGTACTGCTTGACATGTTCTTAAATTGTATGATTGCCCTTTTCCTGTCCTCTTCTCACAATAAGCTTTAGTGCCTGCCATAGCCTGTTCTGACTCTCAATTAATATATGTAGTGATTGCCTTATTAAAAGGGTGAAATGTACAGAAATTAAAGGAAAAAATGCAATTGGACCAGAGCCATAGGTCTCTTCAGAAACTGCCTTCAAGACCTTGGGCAAGACAAAGCTTCCTTTCCTTTTTTAGTCAGTGAAGGAGAGTGTGAATAAAGTAACTACTTGATTCACAGATGTACTGAAATAACAGAATGAAAGCAATGGAACTACTGTAGTGGGACTATAACAAAGGTTTGAATGCATTATTCTAATATGTTTAAAATTTAAGAGTGTCTGTGTATGGTTCTGATTCCTTTTATTTCTTTGTTGTGTGACTTGGGATTTGTATGTTGGGTGCCTGTGGTCATTGGTAGAAATTCAAATGCTCAGTGATGAGTGGAGCCCTGTGTGCTGCTCCAGCTTTCATTGCTGGTGTTTGCTGGAAGACAAGCAGAACGATGGGGGATTATTTAACAAGGTGGCATAACTTCAAAAGGCTCAGCAGCAGATACTTTAGCTGCTGTTGTGATTTCAGAACAGTAATTGAGTATCTTCTTGGTTGACAGTGGGGGCAGCTGTCTCTGCTTTCCACTTCTTGTTGAAGGAAAGGTTGTAAGTGTGTGTAGATGGCAGGGACTGCACTTTTTGAAGAGGTTGCTTTATTGTCCTGGAGGTTAACTCCTGGACTGTGGCTCCAGTTACAGTAGAGATGAGTAGAAATCTAACAACATAGTACAAACCTGTAAATCTCATCCAGTAATAAAATGACTGTGTCTAATAATTAAAGATCAGCTACTGAAGGATAGGAATATCTCTTCCTTTTTAACTACAGTCTCGCATTGTTCATTTTTCCTTAAAGACATTCTGGTTGCAGCATGGCTATCTACCATCTCTGTCTCAGAGATCCTTCTCTGATGCTCTCCAGAGTGCTTTGTTCTTATTGTATCTTTCCTTTTACTGAAAGTTCAATGTGTGTGAAGGGAGAAAGGGAAACCCATTCCAGGGAGCTCAGTGAGTCCTCCCAACAGGACTCAGAAAGCCACTGGCATCATGCAGGCTCTGCTGTTGCAGAGCTACGAGAGCACTCACAGCAAATGCATGGTAATAAATATCCTCTGAAATATCTCCAGTTACACTACTGAGTAGTAAATCATTGCTTCTTTAAGTAGACCATATGTAGTTTTTTACAAAATAGATTTTCTTACTGCACGTGAATTTATGCTATTATTAAATGTTCAGAGGAGATATGCCTATGCATTATAAAACAGGAAGAAATAAATACAGGGAATTACATTAGAAAAAACTAAATGGAGTAAGGACTGTTAAATATAGAGAAACATTACAAGTTCAATGTTTTCTGAATGTATTAAAAACAAGTTATTGTTGCAGTTGAGAATGAAATGACATCTGATCTGTTAATTTTGTAATGCTAAGAAGAAAAACCCAACATTTTGTTTATAAAATTTCAATTGACTTGAAGGTTATTTTATTTATTTTTTTTTAAATACCCCTGTGTGCATAGACTGGTATGGAAGAGGCCAAAATTATGAAGAAATAATACTTTGATATTATTCAGACACACTTGTGAGTAGCTGTCTCTAGAGATGGGGTCTGCACAAGTCCTGGCTGCAGCTGGACAGAACCAGCAGGTAACTGGCTCCTGCCAGCCCAGTTCTGCCAGGATTGCTGGTCACTGTGGCACATCAGCCAAATGTGCTCCTCGAGCCACATGTGATGCTTTCTGGTGTTCAAGAACACATGGATTCATGCTGCTGATTACAAAATCAATTTGCTGATTTACAGAATCAAATACACATAGGGTGGCGTATTTTTGGTACATCTGAGGGCAGTGTTCGTTTCCTGTGAAAACCAAAACAAAAAGTTTTTCTCCTGCTTGCAATTCTCATGTCAGTAGCTTGGATGAAATGCAAATGAAATGCTACTTTTTGGAGTCTCTGCAACTTCAAAGGCAAAGATTTTTCTGGGTTTGGATGAGTTCTTTTTAGGTAAACACAGAACAGCTCAGAGAATACCTGCAGGTCTTTGAAAAGAACAGTCAGACTGCAGCTTTTTCAAGTGACTGTTTACCACACACTACTCACTGCTCATCTCTAGCCTTGTTTTTTTCCCACTTCCATGCAGTTTCATTTGTATACTCCATAAATACTACAAAAGTAAATAATGGAGTCCCTACATAGGATAAAAGTGAAAATATAGGTAAATATTTATGCTCGCTAACATCTTAAAAAAATGCTTTGAGAAGTATTTAAAAGCATATTTGGACTTGAATTTATTTCACTTAGGACTTGGAAGAAGTAGTTTGCTAATGGATTTTCTAAATGCTAAAAATAATTAATAAGGACCTCAGCTGAAGAGAATAGATTAGAAAATAAGTGAAATTGAATATCCCATTAATTGTCAAAATGTATCTATTAAGAAGTGTTTCTAAGTTTTCATTGTGTATTTTTCTGAAAAGTAAATTAAATAGGCCTGAATTTTGAAAGCAGTTTTTGTTGGTTGTTTGTTTTCTTATTTTTTTTTAATTCAGTTAAATAACAGCAGTATTATTGTAAGGTAGCTGTGCTACACACATACCTGCTTATTTTAAATGCTCTATCCAGAGATTATTGCTGTGATGAGGTAAGGGGAAAAAAACTTAGCGCAAAATTTTGGGAGGGGTGAAAAAAATCCCAACAAAACTGCCCCAAGCCCCGAAGTATTCAGAAGTTGTATAGATTCTCTCTGTCATATTTATCCTATTATCTGTGTCCTTTGGCACTGTTCTTCAATGGGACCTAGTTTGGCTGAAGAAATGGGCCAGCAGAAATCTAATGAAAATCAGTGAGGACAGATGAATTCTCTGTGTGTGATGGACTAACTTCTGGCAGATGTGCACAGCAGAACAAGATAGGCTGGTCAGAAACGTGAACAGGCTATGATGGAATATAAGGAAAATACCTTTATTCTGAAGACAACTAAGCATTGGAACAAGTTGTCAAGGAAGTTGTGGAATCTTGCTCACTAAAAGTTTGAGATGTTCTCAAGCAAATTCCTGAGCACCCTGTTGAAGGTCAAAGCTGTCCCTGTTTAAGCAGGAGTTTGGATTTCCCAACATTAATGATTTGGTCTCAAAATTCAGAGTTACAACTGCATTTTTATGGCATTAGCTACAGCTCTGTCTTGCCCAGAAAGCTATCAGTTTATTTTCACAGATTGCATATATGTTCAGTCTAACTACTTTTATAAACCATCAGATTCCTTTCCTGTCATAGGTTATGGGGAGAAGCTGAGTCAAAGGAATTAATTTCACAAATTTTTTTTCACCCCTATCATTTTGTTGTTATTACCTGTTGAGCATTTGCATGTGACCTTTCTCATGAGGCTCCTGCTATTGCATCCTTGTCCATTGTTCTGGGAGTGCTGGGAAATGAGCACAGGAGCTGGAGAGACAATGGCTCTGCTAACTCAGGGAACTTTTCTGCAGGGTTTAGAAAGTCCCCTGAAAGGAAGAGGCAAGCTCTGCATCAGTACTTGAGTGAAGACCTGTGTGCAGGAGAATTGCCCTGGTGTTGGAACGACCTGTGCTGCTGAGCAATAAATAGCTGCTGTGTTTTGCACGCGCTGGTGGTTTGTGGGTTTTTCTTTCTGCCTCTTCAGCTGTTTGGCTGTGTTCCCAAACAAGCACAGCTGAGCAGTGGTGTCAGCGTGTGTGGATCACTGAGGCCAGGCTTTTGTAACGAAAGACAAGAAATGGTCTATTTTAACCAGCTCTCAGCAGGGAAGGACAGTGCCTGCAAGTTTATGTCCTTGAAAGCATGGGGGGAAAGCAAGGGACACTGAGCTGCACAGCAAACGTGAAAGTGTGGAGTGAATGCTGCTGATCAAGGGAGATGCTGAGTGGAGAGGTGCAGGCAGGCTGTAAAATGTGTACGTGAGTATTTCACAAGCAGGCAAATTTTGCAGTGATCAAATATATTTTGAGTAGCCCAGTGAAGTAGTAAAATCTGGGGACAGACTGGCTTAAAGCTAAGTAGTAAATAGAAGTAAATCAAAATAACTTTTGGTTTTACAAGTGGGAAAACTCTGGGAAAGAAATAATCATACCTTTGAAAATGGATTTGTAGTTTCTTTAACCAGCCTTCTATCTTGTCTTCTTCCTAAGCCTTCAGTGAAGTGTTACCAAATACATGTCCAGCCACTAAGCCTTTTTTGAGTGAATAGTACAGTCTGATTTTTAAATGTAACTCTTCAGCAATTTCTTGGTAGTTTTGGTAGTGCAGATCAGGAAGCCATGACTCTTCTTTTATAAATTTATTTTGTATAAAAAGCTTTTTAATACAAAAGAGAGGCCAGCATTTCCTTAATGCTGCTTTCCTAGCTGATTTATATGTAACTTCAGTTGAGTTAAGGGATGTGAACAGTGAATCTTAGATCCTAATGAAGTTATTTGACTAATGCAATGTCTATCTTAGTTACACTTTCTGCTGAATTTATTCATGGCCTTATACATTTATTTGGATCTTATTCATGCAAAGAAGCTTTCAGATGAGGGTTCAGAATTAAGTCAGTGAGAATCCTCATGTGACTATAGATATATTTAAGAGGTATAGAATTATCACAGTGTCTGCTCTATGTTCCTAAAGCGGCATTTAAGGGGCATGCAGATAATGTCTGGATTTCATGGGACTTCTCACTTCAAGGTTCCTAACTTAACTTGTACCGTGGTGCTTTGCTTTGCAAGGAGTACCCTGGTGCTGTGCAGTCCAAACCCATCAGTGCCCTCAGCACTCAGCTGTGTTGAGCCTCCAGGATGGTGCTGCAGGGCTCCAGAGCAGCAGATGCTCCGTGGCCATGGCTGTGCAGGAGGATGTGCTGGTGCAGAGAGCAGTGACAGTGGCCTGCAGGTCCCTGTGTCGCTGTGCCACTGCACACGAGGCTGCTGCCAGCTCCTGACCCCTGTTGGGGATCTCTGCAACAGATGCTGGGGTCAGGAATGCACATCTGCAGCTCTGGCTGGCTGAAGTTGAATCTCACCTGTAAAGTGGGTCTAAACCAGTCTAAAGAAGCTCAAAAGAAGCTTGGAAGACTTTCAGCTCAACACACTGGTGTTTTGGGAAACCTTCCCTCCAGCATGAAGGAGCTGCTTGGATGTTTGCTATTCCTGAGTAGGTGGTACAGAATTCTGCTCTGTTTTCAGTCATCTCTGCAGCTCCCAGGAAAGGATCATTATGTAGTGCTTAACCATTAAAATATATGCCTGACTCCTTTTTT
>VXBI01002688.1:63828-79429 GCA_013397375.1 Toxostoma redivivum
TAAAAAACAAGTTTTGGATCCTAAAAATTTGAAAGTTGAGTCATGTGCAGTGAGAGAAATTGACTTCTAAATTCACCTGCCTAGTAACAAAGACTTGGTTCAGGCTTTTGAAAAGGAAAAGAAAAAAAAATTATTTTGAGTAGTGGAAATAAAATTTTTAGGCATCCTGGATGCTTTCCAAAACCTACCTTTGTATATTAGCGGACTTGGAACTGTTGTTATTGTCAGCTGTTGACATAAGTGTAAATTGACATTGTAGATTTCAAAAAATGTTATCTGGGTTGTTGCCTGGTGTTCATAGGGTAAGTTGTTTTTGCATAATGTTTTTAAGTGTTCCTTTCATAGGAAGACTGATGGTTTGTGAATTGCTCAAATATGAAACCAAGTACAAAAACTGTTCTAAAATATCAGCTTTGCAAAAAATCCAAACAAATCAGTGATTTTGGCACATAGAATTTTGTTAGGATATTACGCTAAACCAGCAAGTTTGAACTGAGTATCACTTGCCTGCAGACATGCACTTCTATTATGGACTGATACAATTGCTTGACATTTCATTAAATGTTGGTTGGTATCAGTTTATTGCTTTTATTTCATGAGGAATAATTTAATTTCTGGAAAAGTGAGTTTTTAAAATATTATTCATAAAAATTCTGTAATTACTGGAGGAAGCCATAGTTATTGAGGAATGTGAAGTTGAAAGATCTCCATTATGTAATTGTTCCATTAAAATAAGGGCAGGTCCTACTATTTACTTGCCATTTAAACCCTAGTTAGAATGAAATTGTGTCAAGTCGTTCAGATGCCTTGACATTAATTTGCCATTAAGGCCAGCAACTCCTTTGCATCATGGGAGCAGTCTTGGAGAATATATATGCTTAAAGACTGGGACAGGCTGGGAAGCTTTGAAGTGTATTTCCAGGGCCAGTCTTACTTTCCCCCCCCCACATTGTTGTGGTTTTTTTCCTCTCATTGTTTCTAATCAAACATAAAGAACATAAGTCATTAATGGGTATCATGCTGAAATGTGGGATCTTAACCCCACTAATTCAGTGGCTGGGTGTTACATGAAATAACTGCACTTCTCACTGTGATTTGTTCTGCAGCCTTGAATAAATCACAAACCTTGCACAGTTCCTGCTCTTTTTAATGTTTTTTTACATTAAAACTCTTGATGAGAAGAGAAAGAGGGCTGTATGCTAAAATGCTGGGTTGTCATTAGAAAGTGCAGGTATGCCAGGTAAACAGCCTGCCTCTAAAAACGCTGCTGGAAATCAGCTCTGCCATCTTCTCACGGCAGATGAGAACAGGACTGAATTCAGCTAGTTGGCATTTTCAGCTTGCTCTCAACCACAGCAGTAACCTGAGGACTGAGTATTTCACCCTTAGGTGACCAGAGGTTTGTGCTTCTGAGAGTGGGAGCTGCCAGCAGATGCTGTGCTGATTAGTTTGGAACTCACGGCAGTGGGAGCAGGCAGAGTCTGGAGGCTGGACCCAGCCCTGGACCAGTTTAATCTGTTCCTGTCTTCCCCTGAGTCTTCAAACCTGGGAGTGCTCTGCCTGGAGACGCTGCAGACCTGCAAACCTTCAATGCCTAAATCCACAGGCAGCAAACTGATGAAGAGGTGACAGTATCGAAGTAAATGCAATCTAAATATGAATACTAATATAGCTTAGTTATATTTTTGTTGTTTAAAAAACTTCCCTGAACATTGGTCATGCTGTTGCATCGCTGTTACCTGAACCCTGGTTCTTTCCTATTGGTTTATCCCTAAATCCTAAACCTTTCCTATTTAGCGGAAAGCCAAACCCACCCCCGACCCTAAGGGTTAAATAACCTTGTAGGCCCTTTGTTCAGCCCTTCTCCTGCTGGACCCCCCACATGAATAAACTTGAACACGTCCAGAGAAAATCAGGTGAGAGGCCTCCTTGTCTTATTAAGTTCCATGTTGCTTAACCTCGTTTTTATCCCTCATTATAAGAGCTAGCTGGGCAGGATTGGGATCATCATGCAAAGGCAGAAGGCTAGGTCAGGAACTAACTGGCTATTTTTAGGAACACTGATAGAAATTTTTCTTCTTCCCTTTCCCAGAAAGCCAGTATTAACACACTATTCCCCAAACCCAGAGACCTTTCAGGGTTAAGATTTCAATGTTGATGGTGGATCAATGAAAGTTAGGTCATAGCCTAACACAAATGACACTTTCAGGAGCTCTGTCTTTGAACAGAAGAAAAAATTTCAAGTAATCCTCATGTAACTGCCATGGAATAATTCACTAAAACAATTTAAGAGGTACTTGAAGCGACTCAGTAAATCAGACTTCACAAGAGCAAACTGATTAGATGAATCACTGACTCTACAGATGCATTGGAATAGAATGTCATGTGATTTTATTTTTGAAATGGGAACATTTAAATGAACATGTGCAGACCTAAGTTCCTAAATAATAACCTCTGTTTCAAATGTGCAGTTCAGCAGCTTGCCATGTGAACATTTTTCAGACTGGGTAACTCTCCAAGTATTGTGCCCCTTAATTTGAGGGGATGCTTGGGAGGGCTCATGCTGTGGGTTTGGGGAGGCTGACAGCCTCTGCAATCCATGCCAGCAGAGGAAGCAGAAACACTTGCCTGCTGTTGCTAAAGTCCATGTTTTAGGTGTGTGAAAACAGCAGTCCTGTTCATGCAGGTAACCCATCTGTAGGTGTGATGCTTTATTAAAGATTGAACTCTAAGCTTTCCCAGACTGAATAATGTTAATTGCTCTTTGTAACAAAGTATAATTTCTAGACACCTTCAGGTAAGCACATACTGATGAATCAGCAGTTGAAATCAAGACTAGACTGATGAACAGCAGTCTTGGAAAGCTCAACAGTGAGGACAGAGTCTGGGAGAGATTCTGATCTCTGTGATATGCAGAATGTGAAGACAGATAACTGCGAGATACGAAAAAGGAAACCAGGGCTTCTGCATTGTCTGGAGAAGATAGCATGCCAGCTGGTGAAGAGAAGAAGCAAGAAAACGTTCCTTTTTTTCATTTGCTGAAAAACATTTAAGATTTGGAGGTTTTCTTTTGTTTTGTTCCCCCCCCATCTCTTTTATTATCATATAACCTTGTTGCACATCTTATGATTAAATTTATTATTTTTATGTTAAGCTAGAGGGTGAGGTGTGTGGGCAAGTGGCTACATGGGTTGCTTTGCTTTGTTTCTGACTGAATAGCAAAGCACTTCTTAGCCAGGGATTTGGCATAGCTATTTTGCAGCTCCGTAAAATGGGGCTTCAGTAGAGGCCAGAGCTAGTCACCACACCTCCCAGTGCCTGTCCAGAGGAAATCAGGGATAGATTTCATTTCAGGTGCCTCAAGGCTGGACTGATAGAAGCCAAAAAAAGCAAGATGATGTCCCTGTTGCAGATGGTAACTAAAAAGGATGTCTGATGTGCAGCGGGATTCTGGGTTCTGTGCTTGAGCCCCATGTGTCACTGTGCAAGTGTCTATTCTGCTTTGTTAGCTTGGTTTGTTGGCTATGTTTGAAGTAAATATTACCTGTACCACTGTAATTAACAGTGGACTGTTCTTGGAACTAATCTTTCATTGTGTTCAATAAAAAAATATTTACTGCTTCATCAACACAATTTTATTCCACACAGCTGAAAGCATATGAACAACAAGACACTTCACAAATCCAAACCAGATGTGTATAAGACATTCTGCTTTTCAGTGTATTCAAATGTTCTGCCTGGATAAAATTACTTTATTGAAACCAATCAGAGAAAAACTTGTTTACACAGGCAACGTCATGTGCTCTTTAAAAGACATAAATGACAATGACTGCTGCAGAATGTTGTCAGAAATAAATGTGTCATTTGTTTACAGTCCACCACCATTAGAGTGAGTTATTTCAAGACTGTACTTCTTGGAAAAGAAGTTTCTTAAAATAATTTTGTTGGTGGTTTTTTTTTTTAATATAGAAGGGAAGAAAGAATATGGAGGCAGGTCTTGTAGTAGAAAGACTTTGCCTCACAAAATATTTCAGACTACGTCATCTTTAATATATTAAATAAGCATAGGTAGATTTAATTCAAAGTATTTTGAACTAAATAAGCTATTTTTTCATAGTAATTTCCTCACACTACTCTGCGCCCTGGTAATTATTTTGGCTAGTTGCTTTTCCAGATGCTTCCAAACAGAATGGTTGGAAAACCTTATGTTGTACAAGTATCCTAAGGTGGTTTTGGGGCATAATGGGACAAGATGTACTCATGTGCACACTCATACAGAGCATCTGTCTCTGTCAAAGACTACTTTGGTTTGAACCTTTTTGTTTGAGGATATGGGGTTGTTTTTGTACTTTAGACACAATTTATCATTATATTAAATTCAAATTTTAAAAGAAGTCAGACCTGAAGACAGACTGGATTTATAATTTGAAGTTCTGTGTTGCCTTTTTGGCCTCTGCTTGCCCTCACTTGCTGCACACCTAAGCCAGGTCAAGTATTTTAAAGAGGTAATATGAAATAGCATTATTTATGATCAGAATTATCATGCTTGCTTTCTTCAAAAGGTGAGTGATAAGATATCTCTTCAGGATATTTTTTTCTTGACGTATTTCATTTAAATTTCATATTGAAGACACGGGTCCTTGGAGGTTTTCTAGACTTCTCAACACAAAGCCTTGAGCAACTCAATCTAAATTCAGTGTTTGACCCATCTTTGAGAAGGATGATGGACTAGCTAACCTCCCAAGGTCCTTTCCAACTTGAATTCTGTGACTTTGTGATTTAGAATGAGAAATAGCTGATTAATTACATTTGCACTTTATAAGCCACTAACTACATCTAAATTTGGTGTTTTGGCTGCACATCCTCATTAGTGAAAGCCTTGGTCAAAATGAAAATGAAATTGGAGACAGTGGATGTAGAATGGTTCAAGCAGACTTGGTTTATTTCCTGGCTCTGCTGTAAACAGTGTGTGTCCCATCCAGTGGATCTTTCTGTTTCTTTGTGGCTTCCTTGTATTTCTGTTAAAGGTTAATAATGATCCTTTTCTTCTTTTTTATTTTGTTTTAGATTACTTATTTTCAGGACAAGGTTTGTCTCTGTGTACTTTGTCAAAGAAAGGGAAATAAAGCCCCCGACAGCTACTTTTGTTGTGATTTCATATTCCTTGTGCTGGGGGTTGCCAGAAGCCACTGTTAGTGCTGTGCCTGTTCAAAACTGATCCTGTTTGAGCAGAGTGGGTGCTTCTGGAACGCTGCTCCTCAATAATAGGCTGCACTTTCCTCTCCCCCACCCCTGCTTTGTGGGGCTTTTTCTGTGCCTTTGGGATGGCAGAAGTTTAGTTTTGAGTTTGGAGGGATAAAGCCTCTGTAAAAGATGTGTTCAAAGATCATATTCTGTCTTTTCCATTTGAAGCCTTTCCATAGAACTGGGGCAAAATGAGGATGGAGAAGGCAGAAAAACGATGTTGTTTATATTCATACTTTTCTAAATGGACTTGGGCTGGATAGAGGGATTTTTCTCTTTCTGTTTTCCATTCCTTTCATAGTTCTGTAGTGTGTCAGTCAATGAGGCCAAAGAGCTGCCATGACAGAGAAATTTATTCAAGATGCTTTTTCCCCACTGAGTATCTAATAAAACTTGCATCTAGTGGAATAAAACTTTCTGTAGTGCTAAACTTAGAGGTTTGCATCCTCTGCTTAAACTGGAACAAGTTAGAATTTTAACTGCTATCAACAGTATTTTAGAAACTGCTTGAAATTGCTTGAATATGATACTTTTGATCATAGTAAATAAACACAGAGAATATTCTATCTGTGATGAACAGTGGATCTTAAAAAGTTTTGTATCATTAAAAAGATTTAAGATCAGTAACTAATGTGCTGAAGCCTTTAACATCCCATGTTTATTGCTGGGTTTGAAAATCTCTACTTTCTAGCACCTCTGTCAAAGTGAACTCCTAGTTGTTGAAATACCGATGTTGCCAGAGGTACCCAGAGCTCCAAAGGGAGGGAGCTGTTCTATATTAGTTTTAAAATACTTGCTGAAGCTATGAATAATTTCTTAGTCTTTTTCATGTTATAGCCTCTCCCCAGATAAAAGTGAAATGAGATTCCAAACTTGTTTACCAGCAAACCACCCCATAAATCTTACACCAAACAACTGATACATTTTTAAACAAGTAAGCCAGAGTGCATCTATGCCACATGCATGCATACGTGTACAGGACTGCATTTTGATTGAAAACCAGGTGGATGATGAAATTATCAAATTAATGACATCATTTTATCAAGCACAAATCCTGCACATAAAAGTCAAAAGTTATCCCTGGTGGCACCTTTCTGGTTGCATAAACAATCAGACACAGATTGGAGCACTCACCAGTCTGCATTTGTTTCACTGTGCCAGCAGCCCATTCCTGTTATTATCTCTGGCCTCTGTCCTGGTGAAACTGGACAGTGTTTGTGTATGTGCACACCCCTGCACACCATAATCGTGTGAGGAGGAGACTCAGGAATGAATGTAAGCCATGAAGTGTATCTGCACAATTAGACACCCAGTTCAGAATGGGATTGGCAAGTGCATGTCTGTCAACAAGCCCAGATCACAGCAGTGTGGAAACAGTGGGATTAAAAGCTGAGGAGGGGGAGAAGTTTGTAAGTCCTTTTGTGGGTCTGCAGGAAAAAATAAAGGGGCGTGGGGGAAGTTGTTGTTTGTTTTGGTGTTGTTATTTTTCTCACAGTCATTGCTATGTCATTATTATGACCACTGTACTAAAAGCCTGGATGTTTGCAATGACTGCATGTCTAATTCTTCAGCCATAAAGCCTTTATTGAAAGCCATCTGTAAGGAAACTTGAATAATAATCAGAGAGGAACGTTACCTTAGTAGTTCTGTAGTTTGTGACCCTTTACATGGTGTGTTTTTTCTTAAAACTCGGGAGACAAATTTCCTAGGCGTAAATCTCCATTTCCTGCATTTTGTGAAATACTCTGCATAGCTCTGATGCTAGACAAATAATATCAAATATAGCTCACAGCAATATGGAAAATATTAACATCTACAAAGTGAGACTTCGAACTGTTCTTGGTTTTAGGGCAGATTCTGTCCTGGTTTTTGCTATGCTGTGATTTTTAGGATAGCTCAGAACACTAAACCCTCAGCCCTTGAAAGTTCTCCCTATGTAAAATGTGTCCCAGATATGAAAACTGAAAAAATTACAGATCCTCAGATTTCTTCTGGCATTTCAAGGAATGTTCAAAGTGCACAGCTTTTGAAATAATGCCGTAATCTGAATTGCTTCCTGATGTGCTCCCAGTGTGTTCATCTGTCAAATTCTGTGAAGAGAGGGGAGGGTCCCATTCTGTATATTCTGCCTCCAGTGCTGAAGGGGGAGGGAAGGGAATAGAAGAGATGGTTGCTGGAGTTACAAGTTCTGTGGAGGTGGACAGAGGGTGGAGCTTCAGTTCTTAACTACAATTCATTAAAAATTAAGCTTTACCCTGAGAGAGAGAGATGTGAAGTGTTGAATCCTTCCTGAATCCTAAAATAGGGCAGCAAAAACTTGCTCACAAAAGCAAAATCTTCATAGGAGTGAAGTTCAGTTTTTTTCAAAGTGTCATGAACATGGCTGCAGCTGTTGGAAAGCTGAATTTCAGCCAAAGTTTTATAAATGTACGAGCTCTCAGCTGTTCGTTGAGTGTTGTTCACTCACCTCCAAGGTCTTGCATCTGTCTGATAGTGCTGTGATGAGATGAGAGCCTGGGAGAATCATCGGAGCAGCACTACACTGCACTGCTGCACGTGGATGGCACTGCAGCCCCTGGATGTGGGAAGTGAGGTTTCGCAGACCCATGGCCTCGTGATGCATCTGCAGTTGTGTTGGCATGGAAAAATGCAGCAGCAGTGATCCATTTATTTTCTGAAACAATCCTTAGCAGCACTAATTGGCTGTGCTATGATAATTATGGGTACGATACGTGGATTTGTGGACATGTGTTTCTTGGAACATCCCAAATATTAGCACTATTCAGATATTGATCTCAGTAGCCATGGTGTGTGGAACAGATCTGTGGGCTTGTCTGATACCAGCTGGGACTTTATCCAGCCATAGTGGATGTCTGAAAGTCCTTATTTGCTTCCACACTGGCTTTTGCTGATTCTGTTTTTCATTTCCAATAGTCAGTTCAGGTGTGGTATAGATCTGAGTACTCGAAAGCCATTTCATTCTGATTTGAACTTTGATATACCATGAAAACATGCTGAGATTTTCAGCACTATCCATATCTAGTGTGTGCTCAGAGATAAGCCTGCCAGCCTTATGATTAAGTGTGTGGCAGGGTGTGCTGCTGCCTTTGTTTGATGCTGAACTCCAGCAGCTCATCTGCACCGACAAGATGAGCAGAACTGATGTGCTCTGTGTCTTGCTTTGCTATCAAGTTGCCACCTCAAACAAACTCTGCATGCAGCGAGCATGCCAGTGGGAAGTTGGATAATAAAGACTCAAGATGTTCGTTCTGTCTTTGAAGTCCTTGTCATCTAGTGGGAAGAGAATTAGCTAGCAGAAAGTATCATCTTGCATGTTTGACATTACTAAGGCAGTAGCGTAAGAAAATACATAAATCTTCTGAATAACCATGAAGCATACTCAACTGGAGAAAATAGCAAGAAAATAGAGTAGCTGGCAAACGGAGAGATACAAGCTGCCAAAAGGGATGTGAAGCATTAATTCTACCATCTCAGGACTGATTTAAAAAAAAAAATTATATTTATTTTTGGAGCCACCAGATGCCAACCTTATTGCTTATGCAAAATAGATAGTCTGAAAATTGTTCTAGCTTGTTCTAGCTCACTCCAGCCTCCAGTGCCCCACAGAGGCTGTTGCAGCAAAAATGAGATCAGCTTCAGGGAAAGAAATTCTGACTCCTCCTAGATGTAGGTGTGTGTCTTTCTTATATGTGCCAGTGCCTATTCAGGAGGGCTGGCATAGGATCTGTTTAAATAACCTTTTCATTTATGAAGCTTTCCCGTGTGCAAAAGATGGCTAATTCAGCCTAACCATGACTGAAACCAAAGATTTCCACTTTCTCTGCATGGTAGAGAACTTCTGACTGTGTGCTTTGCCCTGCCCCCATATTTTCCATGCTTTTGCTCAGGTTTTAATTAGGTCCAAACTATCACACATTTTCCACTGCTTTGTAGAGCAGTCAGTCTAAATTTACTTTTGGCAAAAACAAATTGAAAGCTGAAGCAATGCAAAAATAACCCTTTAAAAGAAAAAGAAAATTTAAAATCCCAGTTTCAAAATTAAGTACCTTGTAATTTCAATCTGAATGAGTACTTCCAAACCAGGATTAGATGTTTAGTTAGCTGTTGTTAGCTTTCCCCTTTTTAAGAAGTGATGTCAGTAACCTTGGTTTAATATTGGTCTAATTGGAGAAGAAGCAGTGGTATGATTATACCCGAATTTAAAGCAGATTAATTAAAAGTTTCAACTGATTTGTGAAATGGATATAATATGTAAATAAATACTGGATTATTAGCTACATACCTGCTATTTATGAACTTAAAGTACCCCATTGTTTAACTTCTTCATCCTTGAGTTCATCCAAGTTACATCTCAGCTATGTACAATGTAGTCTTAGATAGAGATAAATATTAGGGTTTTTTTGTAATTCTGTTTTTCTGTAATTCTGTAATTTCTGTTTTTCCTGAGAGGACCTGTTAACTGTTTGTGTGAGCAGATTTTTGTTGCACTTTCTTGACATCCTGAATTTCCAGCTTTTTTTTTTTTTTGTTAGTTGTCTTTTTCACTTTCCTTTTCATGCCTCATATTTATTGACCCTTTTACAATCTGCTAGCCTATGTCATTTATATTTGGAGAAATTATGCTTTAGCACCTGATTGATTAGTTGATTTATGCTTCCTTCTTTTTTTTTTTCATTGAGGCTCTCATTTCACTTCCTTTCCTGCTATCCTTGGTCAGAACTTGAACCAATAAAGCAGTCTTTGCTCTGGGAAGATTTACTTAGGACAACAGTAGGGTAGATTGTAAAGGAAATTACATTTTCTTAGGAATGGCTAAGAAGCAAATATATCTCAATGTGAGCAGACAGTTGTGTCTTGGCTCTCCCAGTTAACCACTGAATTTGAACCTAGATAAACTAGGGTGAACTATTTGTGTCAAGAACCACTGTTTGATCCACTTCACCCATTATTAAAAGCCTCACGTATTTATGTATATATGTACGTATTGCTGTGACCTGGGCAACGTTACACGAGAATAATTTAAAAGGCAACGTGACTGGAGAAACAAAGTCAAAAGTTATCCATTCATTGGAAGAGGAGGGAGCAAAATACTGTAAAGAGTATTTCTGCCTGGACTTCTTTCCACAAACCTGAAACTAAATGCTGTTAGATGAATTGATTAGTGATAAAGTTCATCTCCTGTGAACTTCTGACAATGATTACTGAAGCATTTTGCAACTAGCTTATCTGATTTATCAGCTGATTTTTTTCTTGGTCTTTTCCATCCTTCCAAGAGTAGCAGTTGTGTTTTCCAGAGGATATTACTAGGATTTTTGCTGCTGCTGCCAAAGATCTTCTGGCACGAAATTGCTGTCTGAGTCAGCTTTGTAACATGACAAATTCAGAGGCAGCTGCAGTAGTGATAAGTTTGCTGCCTAGTGGGCAGCTTCTGAGTAGACAATAAATCTCCTACTAGTTACAAAATGTCATTAAAAATGGCCTAACACACTAATGATTAGGAAATGCTGTGCTTACTATTCTGGTTAGCAGATTGAAAGATGTAAAAGTGGTCTAAGTTAAGGACAGTTATTCTGTTCAGTTTCTGAACAGTTGTATACAGCAGCTTTAAAAATTAGAAGCCATCAAAAGAGGATAATGTAGTTTTCCTGTTATCTTTTCTCACCCAATTGTTAATTGCTCATATTGTATTCTCATATTTCAGTGGTCACATCTGTTACTTGTATCTAGGTTTTTCTCCAATGTGGTGGCACTAGAGCAGTGTATATGATGCATTTTCCAATGGAGAGATTATTCAATGGAATTAGGCTGCCATTGGAGGTGCTCAGTGTTGCATTTCCAGAACTGGACTTTTGTGGTTGTTGTTTTGTAGTTCTATTAGGATTATTAATGCTGCAGTTTGTGAGTTAAACTACTGGTTTAATTGGCTTTTTCTTTCCTGTACTATGATCTTCAGTCAACCAGAGCCTGCAGTCCTACTTTTTATGTCTAATTATGTTCCATTTCTGTGCCCCAGCCTACATTTAATTTGCACAGAAGTGGAAATGAAGTTGTCAGTGGCATCTCACAACGACTCTCCTCCCCCTTACTTGAGCTATATCAGATGCCAACACTGCTGATTTGTTGAACCTCAAGCTGTTTTGTTTAGCACTGCAAAGCTGACTGCTTTGCGACCGCTACAGTGAAACACAAAGTGCTTGTGATATTGCCCAAATTTCTCATGGGTAAAGGTAGGAGATGTTTCAGTTTCAATTATATACTGGCTTAATCTAATGAAATAAATTAGGATGCAACTTCAGTATGTGAAATTCCATGTTCTCTGCTAGCTAACACTGGTAGATAACCTAGGTTAACGTGGGTGTGATTCAGGAGTCTAGGAAAGCTAAGGAATACTTCTGTTTTCTATTTCAAGGCTAGTTTTGTTGCAAGATGAATGCTACAATTGTGCTTAGTCTTTATTATCTGAATCAATTAATTGAGGAGTGGAGAGGACTGAAGGGTGAGAATGCATCTTAATGTTTCTCAGAGCAAGAAGAAAAGCTGCTACAGATGTTTCATTTTTCTCCTTTCCTAATGTGAAATAGGGGAAAATAGCAAATATCATAAAATGTTGCCACAGTGCAGATTTTTTGATGCAATTTTAACATTGCCTTTATCCTTTTTCACATTGAAGTAATGGTGGCTTTGTTCTGTCACGCTGTTCTTGTTGTAACTTGAAGTGGGAAGGAAGATTGAGGTCTGTGTAGCATTGAATTTATGCTGCTAGAAGCCCACCCTGCAGACATCGTGTTTTGTGAGTTTGTCCAGCATTGGAGGGGAAAACTGATCATTGAATTTATTTTTCCCTCAATTACACTGCTTTCTCAGATACATAAAATTGGAGGGTTCTTAGGTTTTTCTGCATTGCTTTGGTTGGTTTGGTTTTTGTAAGTTTGAATTTAAAAGAATATATGGTAATTTTTCTAAAAAACACTTTAAAGGTGGGAAGGCAAAGCATAAGACCTAAAAAGTCTGTTTAGTCAATAATGAGTAGAAAATTAACCTGAGTGTTTTTGAGAACTTTAAAATTCCAGTTATTCTTAGTTCTCAGGGATGGTTTTTTTCTTCATGATTTTCAGTGGAGTTAAGTAATTACTGGAATGTTTCTAATCATAGCTTTCAGAACTATTTTGTTGAAGGATGCACTGTACAGGCTGATTCAGTTATGTAAAACCAAAAAAACATAACTCACACCAAAACAAGCGGATTCTACTGAAGAAAAGGAGAGTATGTTTACTGCACAGCACTCTGCTGGCCTTCAGTAATGCTTCAGTCACTCAAAAATGATTAAGGATGAACGCTGCTGTCTAGAAGTAGCCATAAACCCAAAAAGCTCTGGCAGCTGGAATTGTTGGTGAGATGCATCTCAGGGTGCCACTGTGTCAGCCTGGCAATGAAAGGTAAGTTCAGTGGCTGATGGTAACCAGAACTCGGTGGCTGTCAGTGCTGATTTTGCCTTGATGAGTGTATGCAATGAAACAGGCTCTGGGTATGCAACAAGGAGGGAATTACTGGAAAAGGAGTGGGGTGGGGTGTTTGTTTTTCTTTAAGTCACTGAATAAATGCAGAGGCTAAGGCTTGAGGGCTTTATGTGCTTCTGGTGCTCAGGACTCAGAAGGAGTTGGAAGAACTTGAAGGACGTAGACAAGAGGGACGGTAACTTACTCATTTACTAGCTTGCTGTCACTGTTGAAAGACTGAATTGTATGTACTCTCCTGATGGTTGTGGAAGGACATAATTGCTGTAGAGATTATTAAATGTAGAAGGCAAATAGGTTAGACTTCCTTTTGGTGGCTAGCTTTGGTGTTAAGTTTCTGATGCTTCATAATTTTCTTGGTAGCATTATATAAAGAGCTGTGTGCATGTTTCCCTTACCTGCCAGTGAGCCATGCTCTAGACCACCTCTACTATAGGAAGAAAATACATACTAACTTTCAATTTAACACTAAAATTAAAGAATTAAATACACTGAAACAGGAAATGCAGATTTTGACTAACAATTACATCTCCTGAAATGCGATAATCAAGCACTTAGTTGATAACGTGTAAGACCCTATGGTACTTCACTGAGGGTGAGTATGGTGACAGGTAATAAAATTAGAACTGTAGAGCACATTGAATGGAGCAGCACTTATGTGCTTCCAAATGCAGCTTTACAGCGTTGTGGATTGTGGAGACTGAGGTGAAAAACAGGAGCCAGCAGAATATTGTTTGCAGTGGCAATGGTCCCAAGAGAAATTTCAGAGTGCATTATGCTCTATCTTCATGAAAGTGTCTTTCCTTATAGTCCCAAATTCCATGTCGTCTCTTCCCTTTGCTCCTTGCTTTACCATTTACAAGAGTATGTATACTGGTTTATTGCTCTAAGACTGTGTATTCTTTCATAATAAGCAGCCAGCCAAAAAGTTTCAATTTTTAAACTTTTGTACCAACATAATAATAGTCTCAGTTGCAGGGAGTTTAGCAGAAAAATCTGTTTCACTTAATGGGCGATGACTTAAATATGTATAATGGATGTTGAACTCAAAATTTTGTGTTAAATTGAAGATCAGAGGGGGATGCAACTAAACATGCTTTGAATGTGAGTCAAAGGCCAAGGATTAATGAAATACAAAAAAAGAATGTTTATATTATTGTGCGGAATATTGCGGAATATTTGTACAGATGTTAGGATATTAGACGTACCTTTGACATCTCTGGTCAAACTCAGCTCAACTTGGGTTTTGTTGACTCCAGTTGGATTTCTGAAGCTGTAGTAACCCACCAAGAGCCTCATTATTCATCTCTTTGTTGCCACATTTGACTGACTCTTAGCTGTGCTGAAGCAGTGTGTGTGTAAATTAAAAAGCTGTATGTGATTTACCTAATTACTGGCATTGGAAAATGAGGGCCAGTAAAGCTGAGCAGTTTGTTGTTGTGTGCTGGTAGTAAAGACAAGAGGATTTGCAGTGTGTCAACTTCTGAGAGTGCCATGTCAAAAACAGATGTAAATTGTTCTCCTTACCTGAGAAAGAGAATAAGAGAAATCCTGTGAGGTAATCCATACATGAGGACAGAGCAGTGAAGAATGAGGGAACTGTTGCAAAGACACTTTACCTTCTCATGCCCATCCCTTTTCTGTTCTGGAAGACTGAATTAAAAGAAATAAAGAGAGGAAATGGATTTAAAAAATAAAGCATAATCTAGAATATATGGGTTTCTTTTGGGAAAGGAAATGTGGAGAGTAATGTCAATGTTTCATAGTCTGATTTTGCATGTCCACATAACAAGAATGTCAGAATTATAAATGAAGTAATGAATAAATTTTAGATTGCATGCCTTGGATACATGCAGAAGCTTTGAGTTAAAATAGCTTTTCTTATTTCCTTTGTTTCTACTCAATGTATTGTTTGTCAGTGTATTTCACTTCCTTGGAGAAAGAGCATCACTGCCAGTCAAACAACCTACTCATATCTTCTTAATAATTAATTTTTTTGCATTAAAACGTTAAGTGTTTCCCCACATAACTAGAAGGATTCTTTTATTCCATTCGGTACCTCTCTCTGAGCCTACAGCACCTTTACAGTGACTATAAGAAGTGATTTATTAAATACTGAGAACACAGTGCTGGGTAGTTCCTGAACAACTTTAAGGAAATGGTAAATGATGCAGAAGAACTGAAAACCTTGGAGCACAGATTGGGCTGGGGCAGCCCAGCCTTGTCAGCACTGTAAGTCACTCTGGAGCCAAAGGCTTCTGTTTTCCCTTTGTTACTGCTTACTCTGAATACGTATAAAATCACACAATGCTCTGTTTCCAGAAGAACTTTCCTATACCATAGTGTGCAAATGCAGATTGTTACACATCTGTAATAGAAAAAGTGTTGCTGCTCAGCAAGGACACTTGCCAGCTACCATTAGTGATGCGGCTTTCTCTGTCAATTCTAGCATTTCTTTCTTTAACAGGAGCTGGGCAAATGAATGTCCCTGTATGTTCTAAACAGAAATATTTGCCTTCCAGATCTAAGGTTCTGTCATTCCCTTACTCTCCACTGGTCCTTGCATCTAGACTCCTATTCCCACACAACGTTTCACAGGCAGAGGGACAAAGAAGACAGCTGTGATATAAGAAATAAAAAGATTTGGAGGACTGTTAATGGGGTTTTTAATTACATGTAACAATAATTGTAGCACCACTTTTATACTCATGTTGTAGCTGTACTGAATTATTTAGGTCATTTAGGTTTTTGTATTTTCTTCTTAACTTGATTCACTAGATTTCATGTGAAGTGGTTTTCATATTTTTAATTTTTTTTTTTTT
>VXBI01002688.1:79460-94891 GCA_013397375.1 Toxostoma redivivum
TTTTTTTTTTTTTATTTCAGAGTGCTGGTGATTGTAGATATCACAGGTGTGTGCTACATCTGCTTTTTTCTAGCATCTTTTAACCTACACAGAATTTTCTGGTTTGGGGTGTCCCTCCTAAGTTTTGCTGTTTTGCTTGCACCTCTTGGAGTTTGTATTTTATTTTATTTTTTAAATGGATTTAAAATTTTGCTTTGATGCTCTGAAGTCACTTAATTTAACGGTATTTCAGTTTCTCCATCTATTGGAGATTATTTCCTAGAGCTGTTTTCACATCCCCAAGAGGATGCACCTTTTGGGGCAGTGGTGCCATCCAGTCTTAAGGGCTTTTGGCATCTCCAGAGATGTCAAAGAATAGAGAAGCCCTGGTGTGGGCAATGGATCCTCTTCTGGCACAATTTCTGACATACTGCCTTTTCACTGATTTCCTCTATTAGCTTCTTTCAGATCAATTAATGAGTCCCACTGAAGGATAACTGGATAAATTTGATTGACAAAAGCACTCTGCACCTAGAGAGCCCATCAGAACTGTCATAACTCAATTTCAGAGTAATTCTTCACTTTGAAAGTTAAAACCTTTTAGAGTCTTAGTCACTCCTGTTTCTTTGGCTCCTAGACACAGAACTTCTGGCCCTTTGTGTCTCACAGGGCTCTCCTGAGTCATTTCCCATTTCTTCAGCTTTCCCTGGTTTCAGTTGGAGCAACACAGGAGAATGCAGGCTCTGATGTGCAAATTACCCATACAGAGGTGAATTTCAGTGGTGTTTAGGGTTCAGTATTTAAGTTCTGACAGATGAGATCAGATACTACATTTCAAAGTGATACTGGCATTATTTCCTTTTCTGCTTTTGAGTTTGTTGTGACAAAGCATTCGGTGGGCATATTTTTGTACATTCTTTTAAGAACTAATGCTTGATTAGTTTGTTGGGGTTTTTTTAAGTCATGAAAGTAAAGGGATAATTTTATATTTCAGATTCTTTTGCATCAAGTAAATAACACGTGATATTTAGTAATAACGCACTAGTAACTTGAAAATGCTTCCATATGTTTTTCAAGATATGTATTAGTACTTGTGTATAGTGATTTCAAACTGCAAAAACATTTAGAAAATATGAACAACAAGGTCACACTTAAAGAATTAATTTAGGAGTTGCTGACAAGGAAGCATGTGTGATTTTTGGAGAGATGACTGTCTGTAATATCTCCTTCTGGAAGTGTTCTGTGTTTTCTCTGCAGTTGTGCACGTGATGCTGTGCTCTGGTGAGATGGGAGAAAAGCAGTCTGTGAGGATGTGCTGGTTGTGACTGAGAGAGAAATGTTTCAGTGATGTGCTGGCTGAATTAATGCCACATGAGCTTTTTTATGTAATGCTCAGAATGAAATGCACAGGGCAGACACTGGGGCTGTCTCTGGTAACAATTCCAGCTTCCCCCCAGGTCTGGCTGGGAAGCCAACACCTGTAAATAACCGGGCCTTGGCTGTTTTCAGTTTGTTGCTAAATGATACCAATTTTTTCATTTGGGTCTGAGGGATAATAGAAAACCTCCAATGAGTCCCATATCTGTAACACAACTTTGTTTTATGTCATGATGCAATCAAAGCTTCAAAAGTGTTACTGGATTAAATAAAATTTTCTCTGGCACAAAAAATGGCTAAGGGGTAACTTCTTGAATAATTAGCATCCAGAACTCCATTGCTTGTTTATAGAAAGCTGTCTCTCTAAATGCACAAAAAATATTTTTCCTATTTTTAATTAAGCTTTTGGTTTTAATTATATATAAATATATGCAAAAGAGTTCAAGTTTGAAGTTCAGAACAAGAAACAAGAAGCCTGTTATTGTTTAAAAATGTGAAGTTTTTTTTTTTTGGTTAATTCTCATAATTTCTTACTAGAAGTTTTAGATTTAATTATTCCAGCAGGTCCATGGCTAATGCCAGCTCTTGTCCAAGTAGCACTGACAAAGCAAGATCTCAGCTTTGCATTAAAAATGGCTATGTCTAGAATGTTTTCTTTGAAAATATCAACAACTTAAGAAAGAGCTAACATCAGCTAAGGCTAAATCAAAATAAACACTAAATATTTATGTGTGGGAAATAGAAAAAGTATGAAACTCTCAGTAAACTATGTGAAAGCAAATTTTAACATTTGTTTTCCCTTCTTTCTACCTTAATGAATATGTTCCTGGGACTTGGTATCTTCTTCTCTGCCCAGGTCTTTTTTGCCAGGGGCAGGAGAGGAACCCTCTCACATCTGAGAAGGAAGGAGATTTTTCCAGTGGTGGAGAATCATGGTGGCCATAGCTCTGACCTCCTGGTTTGTCACTGTCCCTGGCTTGCTGAACATTTGAGTGTAAACTGCCCTCTCATTGTGCATTTTGTTACCAGTATTGTTGCTGTTACCTCTTCCCTTTCTTTGGTCCTTGCTGTTTCCAGTAAATCGCTCTTGTCCTTTTGTGTTTCTAACTGGAGAGGGAATAGGGGAAGCACTAAACTGGGAAATACCCTTCCTAAGCCATGAGACTTCTAAAAGGACAGGAATAAAAATAAATTTTAGGTTCAATATTTTTTAAGGTTCAGTAAGTGAATAAACAAAATCACATCTAAACTGTTCTGTAAGGTTCATTTTTTGTGCAAGACTCTTTCTCTAGTTAGGACTAGCACACATAATTCTGAGATATCAGGAGAAAAGCACTTGATAACTCCATAGGAATTTCAAGAAACCCTGCTTATTCTGAGTTATTGTAAATATTTTGCCATTGACTTTACAGAACACAAAATTTACCTCCCTGTGTGCTATTAACTGACTCTTTACACTGCCTTCTTCATAGATAGTAGTGATACAAGAATATATTGTAAAAAATGTTGGCGTTTCTTGAGAAGGTATTTTTTTGATAACTAGAGTTGTATTTTCAGAGGAAATTCTGTTGCTGGTATCTGGCTTATTTTTCTGCAGTGCATTTAGAAATGGGATCAGGAATTTAAGCATCTTGCTTTTTTAGTGCCTTGGTAAGTAATGGTTCTCTGGGAAATGATCAGTTATAAATGGATAAAAAGATAAAGGAAAAGCCAGTTTGCATGTTGATATTGAATCTGTAAAACTGTTAATATCCAGTGATAGTCAAAATATGCAGCATTTTAAAAAGTCTTTTAGTGTGTGAGCTCTGGCATTAATGTCTTAATATTCCTTGGTGGAAATGCAGCAAGGATTTGCCTTACCTGTGTTAATGACTGGCTGCAGAGTTTGGGTGCCTGTCTGCTCGGCACAAACTTACACAAGGCCTTTCCATCTCCTTCTCCTGGGTTGTTTTTCTTCCTGCACCAGCCAATGTTGTCTGCCTGGAAAAAAAATGTTTACAGTGACAGGGCCGTGGAGTGTGGGTATCATTAAAGCCAGCCTAGGAAACTTGCTTTGTTCAAGATGTAACCAGTAAAATCTGTTTCTGGAGCTGGCATGCTGCAGGACAGGTGTGATGGATGGGAATGGCTGCTGCTGCAATCTGTGCAGAAGCAGCTGCCCTGGATGCTGCTGTTTCCCAGGATATTTTAAATCTTGCATTCTTTCTTTCCCTGCATTTTTCTCTGGTAGTTACAGATTTATCAATATCAGGGCATAGTATTGGAAACACTGAAAGTGGTAGCCTCGAAGGAGCAAAGAACATTTCTAGTAACCATATCATGCCTTGAAGATCACTCAAAAAATCAGCTATAATGAGCCATTCTGTACTGGTATAAATATGATGGCATATATTGAGACAAGAATACAACTTCACTAACACTGTTATAGACGTAAACAAAATAAAATAATATCTGTAAACTTCCTGCTGATTCCTTTCAACAGTCCCAAAGAGTGAATTTTTTTAGAAACCAACTCTGTTTATAAATAAGAGATCTTGAAGCCTTCTTTGAAATGTGAACGGAATTCTGATTTGTTTGATTAAACAGTGGTAACTGAAGGTTGGCAATGATATATACCCATTTTTGGAGTATGGGAATCATGTGTAAGCCTTTGCTGATATAGTAAGGCAAGAAAAATAAGAACAAGAGTGCTTAGAATTCTTTTATTCCAACTTAGTTGGAAAGATTCCAGCAGAAATCAATATCTCCTGCTGCCTTTGCATTAAATACCTGGACACATGGCAATTAAAAAAATGAAAAAATACCTTAAGGGGTATGCGCTGAATTCAGGGACATCTGAATGCTTAACAGAAATTCCCCTTTGTTACTTACGAACATTTGGGACTGTTACCACATTCAAAGGCTAAAAATAAATTAAGGAGCTGTATTACTCAATTTTTTGAATGCCTAGGTTTTATTAATTCTTTTAAAAAATCATTAAAAAGTCAGACATCTCAATACAATGGTGTTTATTTACCAGGCTTCTGAAGCTATGAAGGACAATTCCACCATGGAAAAGTCAATTCAGCATTTGGTTAGGAGTAAAATACAACAAGAGACAACAGGATTTAATATTTATTAGATAAAGAGTCAGGAAAACTGTATAGTCTCTATGGTGTTTTCTGTTGTTTTGTACTTCCTGCAGTCATGTTTAGAACTTATTTTTAATTTTTCTTTTTATTTTTAAGTTTTGTTTCTATCAATATTTGATGAAGAGTTTGTGAATGCAACATAAAATAAGAGCAGGACTATAACTTTTATGGAACTGGTGTATGGGATATGTGAGTTGTCCTCAGCAGCTCCAGGGATATGGGGATATCCATCAGTGACACAGCTTTGGAGTGTGAATTTGGTGAATGACCTTTGAGCTCCCCCACCTGCTCTCTGCAGCCCAGAGATCTGTGCACAGCTCAGCTGTACAGTGTCCATGTGCATCAGCCTG
This sequence comes from Toxostoma redivivum, assembly GCA_013397375.1. Taxonomy (NCBI): domain Eukaryota; kingdom Metazoa; phylum Chordata; class Aves; order Passeriformes; family Mimidae; genus Toxostoma; species Toxostoma redivivum. The sequence goes on from VXBI01002688.1 coordinate 84,298, forward strand.
CTTAGACTTGAACAAATATTCCAAACCAGAAAAAGACTCTAATTGAAAAGTGACTTTTAATGAGATTATTTATTTAAAAGGAAAAAATCAAACACATTTCCAATTCTTGAGTATTTTTCATCATTAGGAGTGCAGTCTAAGGCTGCCATAAGGAGCTGCCAGCATCATTGTTACCTACAACTGTTGTACTTAATTTGAAAGGTGAGAGACAAACACAAAAAGACCTTGAGATTGTGTCCAAGTGGAGAAAATGAAATATTGCAATTTATGCCCGTTTATAAATAAAACACAAGGGTTGATTAATATTAAACAGAGGAGTAATTAAAATAAAGCAGAACAAAACTTCTAAAGAATTTCTTTAATCTAAAACCCTAAAATGCTGTCCTTGACAAGGTGTTCTTGATGTAATTATGGTAGAAGGAGTCTCCTGCACTTCAAAAGCATGCTCAGAGAATTCACTGTGTCAGTGCCCAGCCTGGCTCCCTGGTGGAGCCATCTCCCTCCTCTGCTGTGTCCTTTGGGAACACCTCCCAAAGGTTCCTTTGGTCTGTGTGCTGCTGCCTTCACAGAGGTGTTTGCACACATTGTTTCTTCAGAGCTGCCTGACAAATACAAGTGCTCTGTTCCCTAAAGCTGGATCAAGCTGAGTTCCTGCTCAACAGTTTTACTTAACCTTTTGTATTAATCACGAGTGCTTTCAAATAACGTTACCTTCAGTTTTCCATATTTACAAGGGGTAGAAATATAGCTGATTACTCAGGTTTATAGTTATTTTTTGCCTAATCAAGTTTTAAATGGTCATTTTAGTGCTCCTGGGTAAAACTGACCTTAAAAAGTAACTGGGCTACCTCTTTTCCATGTGAGGAATTTTTTTTTTACATTAAAGATGATAATTTTTGAAATGTCAACAGTGAGATGCTGTTTGCATCTATAAACATCTTGCATTGTCTCCAAAATTCAACTTGATATATTTTAATTTAGGGTTTGCTTGCAACCATTAAAAACATAGGTTCTATTTAGCCTGTATCTTGTCAGTGCTGCTACTGGGGACAATGGCATGGCCTTTTGTTCTGAATCCGTAAAAACATTTGAGGAAAGACTGTTACAATTTATTCCTAGTTATTTTTTTTTCTCTCCATTGAAAACACTGAACTAGATTTTCTCTCTGGAGAGGAAGAACAAAAAATGTTGCATACAAAGAATAGGGTGTGGATTTTCTTACTATTTTCAAATGTGTTTTATTAATCTTCTGTCATTTAGTCTGCATATAGGGAAAACTTGTAGAGGTGTTTTATTAAAAATATATTGAGAACAAAAAAAGCTACTTTGACAATTTTTTGGGATTATCTGAATTTTCTTGCAGAACTGTAGTTACAGGTGTCTTGTTCAGTATTTTGGTTTTCAACTTTGATGTTACTTTGGTGGATATTTACCATGTATTGAGTTATGAGCAAAACATAAGTTAAAGTGTTTGTACAACTTTGAGTTTGCAAGGTTCTATGTCTGTTGAGCACTGCTTCATTTATTTGAGAGCAGGCAACTTAATATTTTGTGGTAGGTGTATGGTATACAATGAAATGCTCCCCTACTATTTCAGTATATATTGGGTCCTGCAAAGTGATTAGGAATTTAAACTTTTTGAATTAAGATTGAATATGAAGATTAAACCATGGCTCTGTGGAAATCATAATCTTATTTGAAAATCACACTTCATTAGACAAAACCTTGTCATAGTAAAGAAAATTAAAATACATGTCACTCAGGCATCTTCCTCTGAAAATTTCACTTTATTGTTGATTAATCCAACCAGATTGGAAAGGTTAAAGAGATTTATTAGAAGACAGGAATGATAGTTCCACCCTGACATGCTGTCAGTCTATTCCCAATCTAATTATTCTGACTAAATATTCCAAAGGTGCAGCCAACAGTTCTACCTGTAGTCAAGCCTTTAACTGTGTTTTGGGGGTGGACTTAATACACCTACAAATGATCTGTGTGAAATGAAACCGTCACTGGTACATTGCTTGTGTTTGATTTTGGGTGCATTTTTTGTGACTGGTGAATCAAATTAGCATTGACCTTGGGTATTTGGCTTTTTCCCCCTCTTTCATTGTAGTGAGTTTTATTTATTGGTTTGTTTGTTTATTTAATTTACACTGCATTAAGTACTTTTGCTTGGTTTTTATGAAAAAATTTTGTATCTTATTTCAAACCATATTTTGCTGTAGTAATATGAAAATATTGTTCTGGTTAGGGGACACAAAGTAGGCGTCTCTACATTTTAGCAGGGAAACCTTGAAAATTGGAAGTGATTGAGATTATACACCAGCTCTGCTGCAGCCTGGTTTGTTTTTCTGTTTGGTGAATCTTTTAAGAGACCTGATTGCAAATAATGCTGCAATCAATGCCCTGTGCTTTCCATTTCTTTTAGCCCGTGTTCGATGTTACTGAGACCAGTACGATCAAATGTATTTGGCATGTACTGCAGGAATATCCAGTATTTATCCTGACAGCATTTCTCTCCTTCCCTTGTTGTCTCCTCAGACACCACGACCTACTCCACGGAGCGCTCGGAGCACTTTAAGCCATGCAAAGACAAGGACCTTGCATATTGTCTCAACGAAGGGGAATGCTTTGTGATCGAAACCCTCACGGGATCCCACAAACACTGCCGGTAAGTCCCTTGCCACAAGTGCCAGGAAACTCTTCTGTCTGAGGGAGGAAGCATTGGGAAAAAAACAAACATTCAGGTGTAGAATGTTGGAAGGCAATGGAATTTTCTTTCTCCAATTCGACTGAATTCCCTCACAGCTGGTGAGTTTCATACTAGTCTGTGATAATCACATGTTGAAATATGTAAATATAAGAAACAACATTTTGATCTTTCCATGGATAAGAAGAATCTTTGATACTCTATTTTCTAATCACGTAAGGATTAACGTTGCATTCTGTTGAGTTTTTTTACATATAAAAGTCCTATATTCCCCTACATACCTAAAGCATTCCTTTATTTTGGGTACTGTTAATTGAGAGAGAGGAAGAGCTGGTAGTTTTAGGAATTAGGGTTTCTTAAGTTTAACTACTGAAAGATAAAATGGACTGATAGCCATCTCAACCTGCTCTATAGCTGTTGCAAACTTTTATACTCCTGAACTTTTGCTATTATGCAAGGCAATCTTGAATGTGTTGAAAAGACTATCAGAAAAGAAGGCCAGATCACTTTATTTATTTATTTATTATTTTTTATGCATAGAGGCAGTAAAAAAGGAGTGATATGCAGAAGGAATACTGAAATATCTTCCTAAAGATGAGGATTTTTAACACACATACCCACCAGACCCCCAATTATTTAAGCAATCTTTTAAACAGAAGATCAAGTTTTCATTCTGGACTACTTGTGATATAATTTGCTCCTAAGATACTGTGTATGGCATACACAAGGTGTATCTGGGACACTCATATGCCCAAGTTCTAATCTGAACATCTAAACATATGGAGAACTCTAACATAAATAATGAAAAGTATTGAGGACAGATTTCCTGAAGGATCTGGGACTTGGGCTGCTAAGTCCTAATAAAAGTAAAAAAAAAGAAGTCGCAAAGTCACATGTGCCTGGCTTGAAAATGGAAATTCATGAATTTAAAGATTGATGAAATTCTGCTTATCATCAGAACAATATTTCCGAGATTTTCACTTTTTTATACAATACTGGTGATTTTTCCCATTCAGTCGTGTATGGTTCAATGATCACTCATTTCCTTCTTTATGTTTTTGTATGGCATGCTTAAATATTACAATTCATTTATTGTGGAAAATTGGTGTCTTTTTCTACTTCCATCATTATACTACACAGGGTTGGCTTTTTTTTTTCAAAGCAGATGAGGTTTTTTGGTCTTTCTTAGAAATATCATGACTTAAGGGAATTATATCACTCAATTATTTAAGTGTTTTCATTATCAGAATATTCAAACTGAACAAAAATGCTATAAAATAGAGGAAAATGGGTGTATATGAGAATTTTTAAATTGGCTGTTAAATTTAGTAGCCAATATCTTTAAACAGACTGTTTTTGTAAACTGTAGATTACATTTTTAAAAATTGCAGGAGGTATCTCTTAGGAGCTGCATTCTTTTTTTTTGTTGTTGTTGTTAGTTTGTTTCTTTGAGTTTCAGGATCTTTCCTATTGTCTTTGCCAAATTCTTACTTGTTTCCTGTGATTCTGGTAGTGCAGCCTGACTAATGGTTAGAAGCTTTCCCCTTAAACTCCACATGCCAGAATGTTGACTTTTCAGTCTTTCCAGCAGAGTGAAATTTTTTCATCACCTTCCTTGTGTTATCCTTCCATAGGGAAGCACCAGTATCTCTGGGAGTCTCTTGGCTCCCGTGTGTTTGAGGTTTTTGTTGCTTGTACAAGTTCCAGGCACTGGCACATTCTCTGGGAATTAAACATCCTTTTTATGGTGGGTACTTTGAATGGTGCAACACCAAAGGATCTATATAAGGAAACAATTTTCATATAGCAAAAGAAGACACATTTTTAAATTTAATGGGTGATTAGTTGTAATAGTTTTAGTTTTGTAAGGACCTTCAACGCTGAAAGCAGCAACCTGAATCACTTTTATACTGATATATTTGTCATTAATGGAAAGAAACCTTTAAATTTGACCCTTAAATGCTATATCTCTACCTTGGTAGACTGAGTGTGTCTTTGCCAGGGTCAGTGCTATAATGAGTGGGATGAAGGTATTTTTCTGTCTGTAGCCTGTAACAGTGCTCAGAAGTAACAGCCAGAATGTACACAAATAGAAAAGTACAATACTGATATACTGTAATTGTCCTCTTAACTCGTAAAAAAAAGCCATTTTTTACTAGGGTTATGGAATTCCCATTGCGATCAAAAAGAATAATTTGAATACAGAATTATGAACACTTAAAATGGTGCTTTGTTCTTAGAATCAGGCTGCATTGTATATTCGCACTGTGAGAGTGATTTTGCATCTGTTCTGGGAGCAGAGCGCCAATTTACTGAAATGGGAATTTGCCATGTGGAACAGCTGCAGACAGAGGACCTTGAATGAGCAAAAAACTTTTCTCCCACTTGGTCAGGTTTGAAGGGTATTAGTAGAGGATATTCTTAGGGAGTTGAGCAAGTGTTTTTGTTGTGTGTGCATGTCTAAGAATAAATATGCTGATTATAAAGGGACAAAAAGAGAAATTTGGTAGCAATTAATAAATATTTGAGTTACGCCTTGGACCTGTTCTGTATCCTCATGACCTAACCTGGCAATGCCAACAGGCTCAACTGGCAGCTCAAGCACCTTTCAGAGTTTAGGATCTCCATTGTGCTGTTGGGAAGTTGACTTGTGTCCATCTTCTGCCTCCAGCTGTCAGTGGTGACATTGGCACTGGGATGCTGAAGAGCTCTGGCTCTGGATCAGGCAGGGATTCCTGCCCTGCCTGCTTTGAACCCATATCTGTGGGGAGTGGGACTAAGGTGCACCCTTGGCCAAGGGCAGGGGGAAGCTCTGTGGCAGGAGACCACTGGGAACACAGGAAATGAGGAGATCAGAAAGAGCCCTGATCACGGATCTTCCATTCCTGTTCACTGGCAGAGGAGTGTCCCAAAGTCACAGGATTTTAGTTTAAAAAAAATATTTTTATTTTAAATTTAATTCAAATTCTGTAATTCAATTTTTTATTCCAACTTCTACATTTTACTCACTCCCTCTTGGTGAAAAATTGCTTGGGCTGTAAACTGGCAAGAGTTCTCCCGCGTGGTTAGGTAACAAACAAGATCCACTGGATGCATTGTGCTATTTTAAAGCTGTGACTTCAGTGTTTATTTTTGTGAATGGTTTAACATGAGCTTCTTTTAAGGATAGGCTAGGTCATCAGTAGGGGAACTTCATATTTAGCTTCTCCATATGCTTAAATTTTTTCAATGTTGGCACCCTGAGAATTTAAGCTGAATGGTGAGGGTGCCTTAATTTGTAATTGACACAAATCAAGTACAAAGTCAACTCTGACACATCAGTGTTTAATGGGGTATTATGTAATCCAGGCTTTAAAAAGACCGGTTTAAGTTTTCTTTGTACAATTTTATTTAAATTACCCCATCTCAAGTAATTCTGGGGTTTTTTGGGTTTGGCTGGTGGGGTTTTGGTTTTTGGGCTTTTTTTGTGACTCTTTCTACATAATTTTTTTTTCCTTTTTAGGCCTCCATTTTCTTTAGATAACCCATTTAGGACTGGAAAATACTGGTTGAGTAAGTGGTTAAAACTTCTGAGGGGAGAAGAGGACTGTACTTTTAAATTTCTCCTCTGGAAGAAGCCTTTCAGACTATTGTGTATGCACAGAAGTCTTGGCATTGGTGATGAACTCTGCACTCTTTATAGATTTTAGTATGTTGGATGAGATACTCCTTTCATCCTATCTTCCTGTCCTTCATCTCTCCTTCAAGTAATAGAAAGCCTGAATAAGTTTTCTAACAATGGATAATGAAAGAATAGACTCACCAATGTACAGTAAATGAAACATAATTTCCAGTTGACCAAATTACAGCAGGTTATGCATCAGCATCTGAAGTGTGCTACTGTGGTTATGATCTCAGAGTTTTCAGATTTCATTGGACAGTCTGTTTTTGCATGCATACATGCTATTCTGGTGAATTCTGAGCTTGGTGATCTTGCTCACATTTATGCATGAATTTTCCATTTTTACATTTAGTTGATAAAAAATTATACCAGCATTTCTCATCTTTGTTTAAAATCTGTCATGAGAGCAGAAGGATTGAATCCCCATTTAATGAAAATCTAGTTTGGATAAATGTTTATATACTGTCAGATTTTATTGTGAGTCTTCTGCATAATAGTAACTGTAATCCAGGCATAGCCCTTGCTGTCAGTAAAAGCAGGAGAAAGGGATCAAACAGATGGGACTTTAGAACAGTTCTGAGCATGGCATATGATATGTGCACTTAACCATAAGTTAAAAATCTACAAAGCTAAGAATGAAATTTCCCTGATTTAGTTACATGGCTTGTTTTCCAGGCTTTGGCAGTCTGACCTAGGTGTTTTAAAATACCAGCTACTCCATTTTGTGCATTCCCCCATCTTGTATTATGCTGACACTTCTCCAGAATGCAAGCCCAGGAAATTATTTGCTATTGAATAGCATTGAATACATTAAAAAATCTCATTCATGTCATAATACTCCAAGCATAGTTTCATCAAAATAATCCACTGTATTAAGATGACAATGTAGCATAACAGCTACAAACTTTTAAAGGAGGAAGAAGGCTGTGCTTGGATTTAGGGTATTTTCCATGTCAAGGGCAATCAACAGAGCTCCTGTTGTGAAAATTATTGTCTCATGAGCACTGCTGTAGCACATAGTACGTAGCTAGATTATATTTGTGTTATTGCATGCAGCATTTTCTGGAATGCCTCTGCCTTTATGATTTCTTTGGAAGGCCTGAAGTGAAGCTGAAATGCAGAGTTAGGTATCTATAAGCTGTTCTTAAGTAACTCTTTAATATAGATAACCCATTGTGGTATTACTCCATCACCTGTTTCTTCAGCAGTGCTCTCACAGGCTGTGGTTGCTTTTAGCACTGTGATTGTTTCTTTAACTCAGATGGAATGGCTGGTGTGCCTAAAGGGTTGTGCCAGGTTCATCCTTTTCAAAACTCAGCCTGTAAGAAGTCAGGAAGTTGGAATTCTGGCCAAGAAGTCTGTACAGGGAGTGCACATTCCCAGGGTAGCATCAGCTTGCCCATGTTCATTTACTCCAGGTAGCACTTGTAATGAATAAATAAATATAAACCTTTACTGCCTGAAGTAACACTGATATAATCCACAATGTGACTACTTCTGTCTTTATTTATTGGAAACCATCACACTTTTCTTGTATAATTTTAGATGTTTCTTCTCCTTCACAAAACAAGGAAATAAAAAATCCCCAGACAAAGAAAAAAAACAGAAAACACTCCCCAAAACCAAAGCATTTCTGGGCATTCTCTTTCAAGCTCCTGCCCCTTGAAATAACAGGAAGAGGTTGCACAGCTTTGTGGTCTCACACCTAGTTTCTTGTTTTAAACCTTTTAAGATATGAACTGTGAAGAAAAAATGTTTATAAACCTCAAGGTGAAATGGTGTAAAAGTGCAAGATATTTGTAGGACTCTTACTTGTTACCTAGGTATCCTAACTCTTTTCATATTATCTTGTCTAACATAATTTTTATCATTTGGTCTGAATTTTTTTGCCATCAGCATATAAGCTTTGAGTTCTTTTAATTGGATGCAGTTAATTAGAATAAAAACTTAATTAACTGGTCCAAATACCAAATTTCACCTATATAAAATCTGTACTTTTTCAGTTATCCCTATTCTTTTTCTAACAGTCCTCTGAAAATAAGCCCCTTCCAGTCTGATATTATGGTATAAGAATTCAATAAATAACAAACAGGTTTTTAAATGTAAATTGAGTCTTTTAACATCCTTCCCAGATGCAATAGTGCAGGAGCACATTATATGATATTCACATGAAACACAAGAACATCTGATTCATGCTTTCATAATTTAACATTCAGAAGACAGAGGCTCTTGAGAAATCTTCTTGTCAAAGTACTTTAATTATTGATTAATTTTGACAGTATCAACATTCCATTTTACAGTGTTTTTTATTTACAGATTTTCCCCTAGATTATTGCATGCAACTTGTGCTGTTTCTATGGTAGAAAATACTTTCAGCTTGAAGAATACATGTGCCAATTTAAAAGTTGTGTGAAATCCAGTTATTTTCAAATATCTGCAAAAATAAGGGTTTGAATGCAGCAGTGGAACAGTTTTCATACCAAATGTCCTGACAGATAGTCTCCTTGATGTGTTTACAGAAGTCCACCCTTCACATATTTAAGTTTTTGGTTTTAATAAACTAGTGTTTATTATGCTTGTTGCTGTTCACATGGTATCATTCCTTCAAGCGGCTCTTGAAGGGCACCAGAAAGTGACTGGCAAAACATCTATTATCCATTTATCCCTCTAAAACATCTTCTGAAAGCAGTTTTGTGTTACTTTCATTTTTTGGGGAGGGATAAATTAATTTAGCAGTAAAAAGAAATACAGAATGAAAGAAAGCTTTGTATTTAATGATAGTTTTAAGTTTTTAGTTTAAGCCTGTATTCATAGGATTTCAGGTTTTATTTGCTTTCTGCTGAGCACCTTAGGCTATGTATTCTAATGCTTTTCCTTTGGAAAAAAAAAAGATTACTAACTAGTGGGATTTCCTGGCTCCATTTCTGTCTTTTGAAGTCATGAAATTTATGCACCTGCTTAAGGTTATGGTGAAGATGCATTTTTCCAGTGGGAACAATAAGGTAAAAGTCATAATACTGTGCAGATTAAATGCATGCCCAGATAATTCAATTACACTCTAATTTAACAATTCACCTGTGATCCATTCAGTTTAAGCAAATAGCCATGAAAGCAACACAAAAATCTTAGTTCTATTTTGTCTTGTTTGAAATGCTTATTCAAATTAATATTTGTGAAAGAGTTTGAGGAAATACAGGATAAATTGTGCAGATGTGCATCCAAAGTTAATGTTGATGCTTAAGAAAATGAGTGTGTTTTAAACCTGTGTCAGCATATGGTACTGAAAAAACATGGAATTAATTTCTCTTTCCTGGAATACTAAGGACTAATGTAAATCAAATTTCAGTTAATGTAAAGTATGAGAAAACATAGTTACAGGCTTAGCACATCCCTCTGCTTACATTTTATTTTTTTAAAGCCACACATCTGTAGTTCAGAGATAATAGCATCAAATTAAGCAGTGTGAATTCTTTCATTTATGTATGTACAGAGTTACTTCCCAGACATAAGAGATAGGTATCCTTTTTTAGAGCAACCAGTAATGTGAGTGAAACAAAAATATTTCTGGAAGCTTTAAGTAAACTGTCAACTCTTCCTGGAGTTTTGGAAGAGAAAGAGGCTAAATTCAGCTCCCTTTGGATTTGGCAGGATCCCTTCAGCTGGTTGAATCAAGAGTTGGGCTATAACCTGGAATTTCAGTAGAGAGAAGTGAAAAAAGTAGTTGCCAGCTCAGCAGCTGAGATGGCTTTTTCTTGAGGCTGCTAATAATGCTTGGATTTCTTAATTTGGCACTTAAGTGGGAGATCAGGAACAAGTGCTAACACTTATTCCCATATCTCAATATCAAGAATACTTAAATCTGGTGGAACCTTTCAGTTTTGTCACCACCTTTTCTTGTGCCTACCCATCTGTCTGAAGCTGTATCTTGCCATCATTGTTCAGCAAGGCATCTTGTTCTATACAAAACACAAACTTCTATTAAGAAAGTTGATTAGTTAATAGGATATGTTGCCTCTAAACTGCCTCCTGTTTCCTGATTCTAAAGGAAAGCAATGCTGTGACACATACAGAAAGCTGTTACTCAAGTACATTCTGTCTGAAACTAAATACAAGATGAAGAGGTGTATCCTGAAAATTGGAGAACCAGAAATTGGTGAAGTCCTTCCACTGCAAAGGAATGTTCTGTCAAATTATAAGAACTTGGGTTCCCCCCCCCCCCC
>VXBI01002688.1:94937-189577 GCA_013397375.1 Toxostoma redivivum
CCCTTATTTTCCAAGACCCCAGTGGAAAAAGGTTCGCGTAGTATGCACAAAGAATTTATAGAAAAAGAAGCCATACCTTAAAATGTATGGGTGCAAATTATTGACGGCATATATTGCATCTGTCTTGAAGCTAGCATATGCAAATATTCTGCCATCAAACTCTGCTTTTAAATTAACTTGGAAATGAATTAGGTTTGTTGTTGTTCTTACCTCCCTTAGGCAAGAAGGAATTTGTGAAGTGTATAATGCAGACATCTGAAATCTCTCATTTAAATTCTCATCCCTGCCAGTGTCTTAAGTACACTGAAAGCAATAGCATTTCCAATCTAATCCTATCTGCAGACATTTTCCCAGAAGATCTGGAAAAAAAAAACCTGCTAGAAGAAGAAATAAGCTCTGGACAATTGAGTCCTTTAAATAGAAATATATGCCAACTATATCAAAATGCTAAATACTAGAACTTTAATCCACCAGTACTCTAGATCCATCTAAATGAGATGAACAAACAAAACCAACCACCTGTTTCCTCTATCCTTTACTGCTAAGAAAGCCCTTCCTGCTATCTCAAATAGGAAGAAAGGAAGTGAGGCAAAAAGTGTGGATCCTGTAATATCATGTAAAGTGGGGCATCTAAGATTAGATGTGAGTTCTATTGAATAGGTAAATATTCTGATTCTTATCCTGCACCATTAACATAGCATTTGAATTTTAAACTTTCTCCTTGAAGTTATTCCAGTGCAGAGGGGTGAACTCTTTAGGCAACATGCCAACAGTATATAAGAAGCAGATTTAGATAAAGTCTCTTCAGAGATAATGCCACGATCTTGTCATGAAACAACTTTTGGGCTGGGTTTGTGCCTCATCAGCCGCTTTGTTAGGTAGAAAACTGCTGTTTTCACCAAAAATGTGCTGTTGAAGAAGCTTAGGGCGGTAGTATCTGCACTCTCACTTGGGTCAGCACACAAATCTGAGGTCCAACTCCAAGCGCTTCAGATAGTTGTCCCAATGATACCTTGTTAATTGATTAAATGAAAAGGATATTTGATAGGGTGTTAGCTGTGAAACTGCTTCTGGAATGGAAGCATCTGCTATAAAGCTATGTAAGTTTATAAACATTGTATCAGGTGCTGCATATTTCTTAGAAAACACCAGTACTTCGTCTTTTGGTGAGTGTATACAATTGTCTTGGTTTAATTTGAATTTCCCCGCCAATGCACCTAATAATGTCAAAGGTTTGATTTGCCAATTTAAATATACTCATTTTTCTGTTGTGAGACGGAACCAGGAGCAAAAGAGCAAGGCAGGCCTAAAACTTAAAAGGGTATAAAAAACTTCATTAACCACACAAAGAAAGAGAAAGAAAAGCAAATTCAGAGTAAGATCTTCAGACCACTCTTTCCTCCCTTCTCCTAACCTTCATAATTACAAGACAAACATACAAAAAACTAATTCAGTCAGTTTCCAACTCAAATAGTCCTTTTTTCAGTTCACTTTGGAGAGAGGTTTCCTCTTGTCAGGCCATAGGGACTACTCCACAAGGAGGGAAAAAAACAGTTCTTACGTGGCTTCACTTTCACGATTCGCATCTGCCTGGGAAAAGAACTTACAAATCATGAGGCTCCTCCCATCTTCACAGCTTTCCCAAAGCTGTGCTTATGGGCCATGTTAAACTCATGGGGTATTTACTTTTAAGAATTAACTGTTCCAAACCTCTTTATCTCTCTTTCTCTCTGTTCATGCTTCATCTCCAGGAAAAGAGATCCCCTTTTCTCCTTGGGGTGAAGGATTCTCAACACAGATGCTTTTTGATTAACAATCTATCAAATGGAACATCTCCAACCCCCCCCGTGTCTTTCTCCATGGTTTATAGGATTATTCAGTGCAACATCAGTTCATCCCTATAATCTTACAAAAGGATTTTCAGCCATCTTCATAGCATCTCCTCATTTTCCTTCCATCTAAAGAAACTTAGCTCTTTTGTTTTCCCTTCTCACTCCAGGGGGGATTGAAAAGTCTGCAAGTCTTATCTGAGCATTGTAAGAGTTAAGATTTCACACAGGAAAAGCAAGGCTGCAGTGCTGGAGCTGTGCCATGATCTCTGAAAACCTCAGGCCTCGGTGGAAACAGGAAGGCGGGGAAGTGGCTGGGATGTCAATCAGCCTCCCTGGGGCTCAGCAGCAGCAGTCAGTGCCATGGCCACCTCTCCTCCCTGCCGGGCCATGCCAGCTCCCCACACAGGGCCCAGCCCTGCCCATGGCCACCCCTCCTCCCTGCCGGACCATGCCAGCTCCACAGACAGGGGCCCAGCCCTGCCCATGGCCACCCCTCCTCCCTGCCAGGCCATGCCAGCTCCCCACACAGGGCCCAGCCCTGCCCATGGCCACCCCTCCTCCCTGCCAGGCCATGCCAGCTCCCCAGACAGGGGCCCTGCCCCTGCAGTGGAGCCAGGCCCGGTCCCAGTTACCTGCACTGCTGTTGGAAAAAAAGAGAGTTTTTTTTTTAGGTTACCTCCTTCAAAATGTGTTTTCATGGAGCAAACTAACTTTCTCCAATTGGTTCCTTGGGCTGTCAGTAGCCAAAGCAGCCTTCAATTGGTACCATCAACTCACAGAGGAAGTTCTCATAGAGAAAACCTCTCTCTGGGTTTGTCCTCCCCAGGTGAAACCAGCACAACAATCTTTGTAGCAAGTATTTTGTCTGAACGTTTCCTCTTTTATGATGCTTTATCCTGACTTCATGAGGCAAATTTATTTTAGTTTTAAAAGCATCTTGCAAAAACCATCTGGAAACTAATACTATTTTGCTTGCTAATTTTTATTAAAAGTTTATGTAGATGGGGAAAAACCATTTAGAAATGAAGTAAAGCCTCAATTTGATCTTACTGGTCTCAGGAAGATTCTCACAGACAGGCCACAAAAATACATGGGTTTTTTGGGTTTGTTTTGTTTGTTTTATTTTTATTTTGGCTATTTTGAGAAGTAAAAACCAGAATAATAAATAAAATAAAGTGACAAGGGGCTTAAGTTGATGGGATCACTCTGAAGACTTTGACACCGCAGAATGGAACTTTGTGTGGCAGCTGCACTTGAGTCAGACTGCCCTTTCATTTTGCCCTTTCTCTTTGTGTCCATTTCTTTTCTTTTCTGCCTTTATGTCCCCTCTAACACTGTTCAGGTAATAGCGAGGTTCTGACTTCAGGGTCTAATCCCATCAGAAATCAGGACAGCAGTGTAAAGTCCTCCTGTGATGGCTGTCCTGGATGGGGCATTCCCAGTGGATTGCCTTCTGGAGGAATTTTCAACTTTCTGCTTAAATTTTTCACTGTGATTGGACCTCCCAGGAGAGTTTGTGAGGATGACCAAATCCTAAAAATTCAGGTGCTAATCTTATTAGGGAAATACTAGGAAAAGCCTGAAACAGACTTTCACCGCCCACTGCCTACAATAGGCAAAGTCTATTTCAAACATCATCTTAATAAATTCATAAGGTGGTAACATACCAATATAGGGCTGGGGTTAGGGCAGCAGGGTGAATGTGTGCTGATTGTCTTTGCGGACTCTGGAGAAAAGGATGGAGAATGAGAACTTTGATGAGTTGGTATAGACAGAACATGGGAAAATAAAATCACAATTTGATGGACTAATAAGCCAGCAACAAATAAGACTAGCTGCTTAAATACAGAGACTTTTCCATTCAACACCATCAAAGTCTTTGTGGAATGAGGAAAATTACATGCAAGGGAATGCTGTTCATAAATCTGTGGTGCTACTTCCATTCTAAATTGCTGCTGTTTCCCTGTAACTTCCTTACTCAAAACCAGTGCAGAAGTCATTGGGACTTCATGTTGCTGCATTGTCCAGGGTCTACATAATTTGGTCTTGTTTAGAACAATGATCCTTTTGGAAAGCATCCGGCATGTTACAAAAACTACGCAGCTCTATGCACTAAACCAGCTCCTGCTAGGGAGCAGTAGCAGAACTTGATGTTGTAACTGCTCTGGCAGTGCCATGTGAGATACTCATCATGTATGATAGAGAAAGGCTTTGCCAAAATGGACTCAAAAAGCAGAACGTGATTTCCATGTTGCGATGTTGCTTCAAATCATAAACGAGGTTGTCAAAAAGGACTGTACTAGTTTTGTTTTTCTCTGTTACTTTTTAATTTTGATCACTCTGTTTGGGGAAGAGCTGTTTTTCTCATGGGTATCTATGGAGATGATAAGTTAATACTACTGGGTTTATTATTTGTTTTTTAGGAGTGGGGCTCAGGATTTGCCTCTTTATATTGGAACTTTAAAATTGTCCTGTAACCAGGACTTTCTAACTTAGTGAAACAAATTTCTGTTTCATGAACATGAGAACATGAATTTATTGAAATTCAGGAAGGAAATAGCAGCAACAACTAAAATTTGATATTTTTTTTTTTTTGTATATACAGCTAAAGTAAAAACATCCCAAAGCAAGAAGCAAAGATGCTCTCTTTTGGAAAGAACTATCAAGTTTTCTTAGCAGTAGTTTTAAAATTCTCACTCTTGTAAATCCCTGAGCACTCTATGTTTGAATAATAATGATTTACAGCAGTGGAAATGTTTGGTACACTGCACTAAAGATTTTTATATCTATCTCATTTTTGCAAGTAGTACACAGTAGAATATTTCCTAATAGAAGAAAATGGACACGATAGTGGCAATATATGCAATGTATTAGCAAAAAATAGTCTGTATGAATTTTAAATAAAGCACAAAGTTAATTCATTATGCATGATGGATAGCTATAATATTTGCTGGGATGACATTTCTAGTAAATCTTCTTTTCTGCTGAATCAAGATGATTGTGCTCTTGTCCAGAGTGACTTGCTTTCTTTGTGTAGTTTGATTTGCTCATGATGTAAATATAAATCAGAAAACAAGATGCTGCATATTGATGGAACTGAAATTAATTTTTTATTTTTAAAAAAAAATTGTTACAGAATTATCCCAAGTGTTGGGTTAGATAGAAGGAAGGCACAGTTGTGTCTTAGCTGCATCTGGTATTTTTTTCATGGTTTTCAAAGATAAATTTCTCTGCTCTGGATTTTCTCTTCCCACAGTTATTTTCAATAATCTGTAATCACACCACACATTTGATGAAACCACACAGATCACAGATCTGTTTCAGTCATCCCAAGTGCATTCATTCTGTTAAATGTTCATTTTGGCTTGCTTGTCTGGCATTTTGTCATAGATGTCTAGCAGTAATCTGAGGCTCAACACAGCATAAACAGAGTTGCTCTTAATCTTTTAATTATTTGTTCAGTGAAATGCCTTTCTGAACTAGATCCTGGCAGTCTATCCTTAGAGCCATAGCGTCCTCAGGGTCTTCTTGGGAAAGTGGTCACTGTAACCCAGTTTCACCCCAAATATTCTCATCCTGAGTTCATGGTGCATAGCAGGGAACTGTGTTCTGCCCCTGTCTTGGTGAAAGTCCTTGTTGGACAGAAGTATTTTCTCCAGCAGAGAAAATGAAACAAGATTTCCACTCCTGCCCCTCTGTCAAAGTGCTTTTTACTGTGTGAGCCAAAGCCCTGAGTGACAGAGAAGCTGTGTTCCCCCAGTTATCTCCTGATCATTTCCTGTATGGCTAACATGAGAAAGCTGACATTAACAATATCACAGTCTGACAGCGATTCTTAGGTAGGTGTTATATTGTTTAATCATTTGCTGAGCTCCATAATTATGAAATTATGCTGGAGATTAGCTGCTGATCTTCGTCCTGCATATCAAAAATGTTTAGGCTCTCTGAAAATACAGTTGCAAAACCTATAACTGAGGAAAAAAATAAAATAAGTGGAGACAGTGTAGCTCTAAAGAATAAACCAATATGTATATTTCTTTAAAATAGCAAAGTTGGATATATATATAGATGTATATGCAGATATACACATGTATACATTTATCTCTCTATATACGTATATATAGATATACACATATGTATGCTTTTATATCTGTGTATGAAAAGGGTCAATCTCATCTATTCCATGATAACTAGCAAATGACAGACTTTTGCAGAAATAACAAATTGGAAAAATCGTTGTTACTTAGCAAGGAGGTAAATTTTGTGCAGGATCTACATTTTAAATACACACATAGGTCTCTTCAGAGTGTCAGATTCTTATATAGAAATGATTTTTTTGTGGTAGCATAACCAGAAGCTAGAAAACCTTGCATTTTTTTCTGGAAACTTTGAAGGTTTGTTTTGTTTTTTTTTCTGTGAACACTTTTTGTCCCCTTTCTCTAATTACAAATGCCTTGCAAATTTGTTGCTCTATGTAGAGTTACTGAAAGGCCCCAATAGTTCAAAAGCATTTCAGGGGAAAGTAGGAATGGATAAAATTAACTGTGATCAAATGGAGATGATTCAGGGTCTTTTCTTAAATTTTACCTTGTTACTGCTATAATGTATTTTTGCTTAGGGATTAGGTGGTGTTACCTGAAAAGAATTATCATGGTAATTCTGGGACATAGTTTCTAGGTTTAGAGAGAACTGCAGCATTATATGACAGAATGAGCTTACATCATTGGGAAGAAAGCATGGATTCATGCCTAATGAATCACTGTTCACCAAAGGATCAGAGTTACATAATTATGTGGTGGAAAAGCAAAACTACAATCTCAGCCTTTTAGTACTTGCAAATGTCTGCAGAGTAGCCAGGAAGAACGCTTAGTGTCTGAAAGTGGGCAAAATTCCAGATAAGCTTTTCCAATATTGCTGGCCTTGAAATGCAGCTATTCCCTATAGTTAAAGCCAGCAAGATGTAGTACCCATCAGTTGTTTTCACCAACTTAATCTGTTGACATTTCTGAAAATAGGGAAGTTATATGTGAAAAATAAATGTAAACTTTTTTTCCCCTTTGTAAATAAAATGTAAAATATGGCCTTTATTGACTAAGTGTTGTACAGCTAGAGCTGTTAAAGAACTAACTTGAGTGGGTTATCAATCAATTAGAAACTTGCATCATAATTTACCATTGTAGTTTTCATATTAATTACTGACACAAGTTAGCTTTCGCAAATCTCTTTGATGCTTTATTGGTGTTTTGTAGGAAATAAGGAGATTGAAATATTTTTCTTTAGTGTCATCCTTAGAGCATAGATGTTAGTTTTCCTTATATTTATGTTACACAAAAGTGTCAATAAATACCTTTATTATCCTCCAAAAAGCCTGGATTTGCAAGTGCTATTTTCCTTTCAATTTATGCTCAGCTTGAATAACAGGGAGGTCTAATAGTCATATGAAAAATTTACAATTATGAGTCCTAAAATCATTAGGCAGTTTGTATGTAGCTAATAGGGACTGTGTTATGCTTTATAATAATTACATACTTGATTGTTATTTCTTTTTATAATGTGCACAGGTGTAAAAATGAAAGTATATCCATTTTCTTAGAAGGCGTTTCTGGAGCTGACACCGTGCTGTTTCATTGTGCTGGAGAATTCTTGATCTTTTGTTAAAATCCAGACCCACTCCTGGGATATCTGTTACAAGACTCTGTGATGTGTATTAAATCTCTCTGTTTTGCTTCCTTCTTTTCAGTAGTGACTTAATGCTGAACTTTTCAGGAGTAGTCATCTGCCCTGAAATAGGCAACAGCTTTTAACCTCTAATGATTATTGACCAGATGACATTTATACTTTCTGTCTGTCCTCTTTGAATGCAGAGTCAAAGTTCATTTGAAACAGTTGTTTTGCCTTTTTGCCTGTCTTGGTATTTAGACTGCAGTAAATCAGAGATTTCAAACCCCTTCTGGTAGAAGTTTGCACTTGCTGTGGGGACATCTTGATCTCAAGGAATTTGTAGATCAAGAAAACACTGTCACAGTCAGAGATTTCCATGCACTTCAATCTATCCTTGGCTTCTCTGTGTGCTTAGAATGTCTTTATGCCATAACAACTTCAATACAAAATAGAATGTTGTATTATTATCTCTCAAACGCACAACTCCAGTGACTTCGTAAAGTGGGCTCATTATCAACACAATAGTTAAAAACTGGTGATTGAAACACATTTCAGTTTTGTCTGATGGACGAAATTAGGGGGACTCATCCAATATATTTTTTGCTACTCAAGCTTATTATCTGCAGTTTGACCTGATAAATGCTTATGAGATAGGTCTTTGTCTTGTGGTGAGCTGGCTGTTGATTATTAAGGACTGATGGGTGTGCAGGTCTGCTGGGGGAGCTGTGTGGTCTCTGTTGTCACACGAGGTGGAATGCACATGCTGCACTGCAAGTTGCTGCAATGATTGCAGTTTCCTCTGATGTGACATTAATCCAAGCCTGATCAGTGTCTTAAATACTATCTCATCACAGCAGTAGCTAAATAAATAATGAGAAGTGGCTTTTAATGGAATAGATTCTATACGTATCACTCAGTGAAATTTTGCCTACAATCTTATCTTGGACACTAATATTTTGGGAGCTACAGAGTTGTAGCCTGTTCCCACTTATCTGTTAGTCTCCTTTCCCTAGTCTTATAAACCAATCTATAAAACCAGCAAGGTCAGATGTAAGTCTTTGTGGCTGAATACTGCATTGTCTCTTGACTTCAGATTTTAAAGATACTTCTGTTTACAGGTATTATCTTCTTTTACCTCCTGCTGGAACTGAATCCTTTGTGATTGCCATTTTGTTGTCTTAGATACCATCAAGCAAAAAATTCATCCTTTATGCATATAAACAAACACCAAATCAATTTTCTGCTCTTGCACTTGTCTCTTTCAGGGTCTAGTCTTCAGAACAAACAAATGAGAACAGGGAAATGGTGTACTTATGGCCTCTTTTAAGCCTGAGGGGTTTTTTGTCAGGTTTTTTTGACCAGTGAATGGATTGCACACCAGTGCTGGTTAGTTAGTCCTGGATCAGTAGTGCTGAGAACATCCTCAGACTTATATTCCATCTAGCCCCCTCTTGGATTTGCTATACCAGGAGCATGAGTACTTTGTTCAGCTCAAGCACCAGGATTCCACATTCCCTAGTTCTCTGTGTGGAATGTTTCACTTACATGTGGTGTTGTGATGCAGTAATGAGGGTGGAATTCTGCAGCCATGAACAGATCTAACAGTAACTACTGAGTATTGGTGCCTATTAGAAAACCAGGCACATAAACCAGTACAACCCAATATTTATGAAATGCTTGCTTTCTGCTGCTGTCAACACTTACTACTATTGCAACTATTCATTACTTGCAAATGGGCTTTTTGGGTTTTATTGTAGTTAAACCAAGATAATAGCTCCTGTGACAACTCATGATGAATTAGTGATCTTATCTCCTCACCTATTTTTCTTCTCTTTTAAATTTAAGATACTGCCTATGATTCTATGTTTTAACCTAAATTTGTAACTGCAAAGGAATTTCAAAGTACTGCCCTTGATTTTTACACAAATGCACAATTTCACATCAGTGTGCAAAGTCTTTAGTGTAGATGCCATTTCAGCAATAGAACATTTATTTGAAATAACAATTAGAACTATGACCCATAAATATTGGCTAAAGCCAGTGACTGAAAGCATGAAGTGAAGAATGTGTATAGAACAGAAAACTGTAAATGATGTTATGTAAACACATAATAGATATTATTTAAAATATAGCTAAATATATTAGTGTTAAATTTAACTATTATATTGACTTTCTTGGAAGTCCATGTAGCGAGCAGCTGACTGATATATTCTATAGGAAATTCAAATCTGCATCATGTAAAGAGCAGTAGTTAATGTAAAAGCAGGTAGCATTTTTATTTTCAGTCATTTGACTACGGAGAAGCTTGCTGCATACAGGACAGACACTCCTGCAGAGCTGAAAAGGGCCATCCAGTGGAAAATGCATTTTGATGATGTTCTTTGGACTCTTGTCTTTTTTAGACTCCCATAAATGAAATCTTGAGATATCATCTCTTTGTTGATATGCCCTCCTGAATAAATATAATTACCGCAATTAAAACGGCAAATACTATCTGAGAGAAATCCTATAACCTCAGTTCATGTTTCAAAATGGATAAGGAAAGTAAGTTTATCATCAAGAAGGAGAAGCCAAAACAGTCATTCAGCACATTTGTCTGTGTTATGTGCCCTGATCTCCTGAAACCATGACAAAAATTTCATTGGAGTAATTACTTCACATTGTTAATGATCCCATAGGATAAATGATATTTGTTAAAGTTTTTAAAAGTCCAGGAGTTGACTGCAACAAAGACAGAAGTAATCAAGGAGGCCATTTTTCTTGATCCAGTGTTAAATATTTACAGTACTTAAAAGCTTTCAAAGATTGGCTGCTGTATTTTGAGGTGCAGAACTTGGATACAGTACATAGCAATAAGTTTCTGCTAGTTTAGCATTTATGTAGATAGCATAAAGAAACAGTAAATGATAAACAATAAACAGCCAATGAAAACCAATATATTAAAATATATTGCATGTAAGAGCATTTCCCTTTCCTGAAGTGCATATGTGTAGCAGCAACAAGATCTCATATGTTGGATAAAACTTAATCCAATAGCTCTATAGCCATCCAAAAGTGATCCAATTACTCTTTTTATCACACTTTCTCTCTCCAGAGTTTCTTCTGTGAAAAGTAATTCCTAAATTTCAGACTCCAAATGCTAGAATGAAGTGACATCATTTCAGTAATTACAGAATGCCTTAACATGAAGAAAGGTTAGGATTTCCCAGTGGTTCAGTTTCTGCATATGGCAAATGTTTCAATATTATACTTTTTCTTAGCAATAGGAAAAATGCTAAAAAACCGATCCTGTGAAAGATTGGTGGCACAGTGCAGTGTCTGTGTGCAGGTGCATTTGTGTGTGACACAGCACAGGGGCTCAGAGCAGCTCCTCTTTAGTTCACCTAAATCCAACACGTTTGGGTTTAGGTGAACCTCCCGCTGACAGTTCCGTGTGCTCACTCCACACATGCTATTTGCTATTTGCACCCATGCTTTTATTTTCCTAGGTGGCTTTGTCCAAAAGGATGGGCCTCTGTGCTATTGAAAATATAATAATTTAGTCTTGGTCCTGTGAGTCCAAAATCAGTATGTGCTCAGAAGAATCAAAGCGTTGTCAGTATCAGGCTATCACAGTGTACTTTTGGAAGATTTTTCATAGCAGGTGCTATATTTCACAGTTGGTGTTTTTTTTTAGTTGTTGTTTTTTTTTTGGTTTTTTGTGGGTTTAGTTTTTTGTTTGTTTTTAACAGAATTAGCAACTCAGGTAATTAAGCTTACATTAGATCAAATAAATGAGCTGTGAGAGTGAAGTTAAAAGCTGAAAGTTCATCAGCCTAATTGTAACAAATTGTTGGTCTGACATACAAGGTTAACAGCAGCTAAAAGCTTAGAAGGGAAAAAATATCAATCAATGGGGAAATCCTTTAAAGAATAATTTTTGCTGGGCTTGAGTATATGAGGGAAGCAGGGCACACAGCAGAGGACAAAGAGAGATTTTAACTTGATATTTAAGAACCTTTAAAGATTAGAAAACCCCCAAATGCACAAAATTTAATTAGAAGCTAATGATTGGGTGTTGTGGGGAGCTGAAGGGAGCAGAATTGGGAATGGCTTGTTTGAAATGACCTTGCTGTCAGGGTTTCACATAAGCTGTTAAATGCATGCAAAGAGCTGCCACAAAATCAATGAAATAAAACATTGCAGTGGTCCAGTATGGAAGCATAAATTACCATTTTAATTTTCAATCAATAAGGAAACAGATATCCCTGACGCAGTAAAACATGACCTGCACACAGATCTTCATTGCAGGACAGAAGAGAAGGCAACAGATACCTGTAAAACTCTCATAGATGTTTTCAAGAACAATACTGGCTGTATGAAATAGAACAGTGCTGTTTAATAAACTGATCTGCCCCTGACAGGGAATATCTGCTCACAGAATAAAGCTACCTTCTTCACGGTTTATCATTTTGCAAAGCTTTTTGACAGCTGGCTTTAGAATTTGCATTGTATGTCCCAGTTTTGTTTTGAAGTTTGTGGGTCTGGGCAGCATTTGAAAGAAGTGTCAGGTCCAGCCCTGAAAAGGTGTCAGGATGGTGCTGCCCAAAAGGCACTAAAGAGGGAAATCGAGTAGCACAGAGAACTTCATTGTAGGCCATAGTTTTACAAATATTTAGTCTTTATTGTTGCTGTAATTATTAGTTTATGGTAGTGTTTCATGTCTTGTTTGGATGAGTTAAATAGACTATTTCTGTTGAGGAGGTAAACTTACTACAGTAAAATGTGATTGCATTTCAGTTTGAGTGTGAAAGTAAGTGAGCTTGAAAATCCAACCCATTCATACCTTGAGTCAACTTCAAACCCCATTTTTAGGACAGTATTGAATAAGATTTAATTGCTTCTGCCTGTGTTTCCAGATGGTCAGCACACAGTTTGAAATGCTTTAGTCACTTGGCTTACATTGAAAGGCTTCTCTGAGTACCCAGCGTTTGGTTTTGACTGCAAGTAATTTAATGACTGAATCACAAGTACAGAGATCTGAAACTGAGCAAGATTTCTGCACGTGCTGTAAATTGTAACACCATTGTAGACTGTTTGCTCATCCCATATCTGTTTTCAAGATACCCACACAGGCATAAAACAATTAAGTAAGACAAAAGTTTTCGAATTTGCCAGCAATCCTGTTTAAGTGGGAAGGTCCCAGCTGACTGGAAGGTTAAGTGGGAAAAACTTGTGGTCCTTGTGGTTGGCTGGAAGGACTTGGGGTCCCTATCCAGCTTGTAACTAAAATCAGGGGGGAAGCAGCTGATACATATGTGTGGGGTCAGTGTCACCATCAGGGGCTGTCACACATACCTGCAGCTGCTGCAGGTTCCAGAGAATCCAGCCCTAGCACAAGTTGCTCAGCTCAGTGGCAGCAACTCAGTGGAGTGATGGAATCAAGAGATTTTTACCCATATTAAACCAGTGAGGAAACATTTGTGATTGGGGTGCAGGATCTCCAAAAGGACTGGCACATCAGCAGGACAAGGGGATCTTGGTGAAGTCATTTAGGCAAAAAGGGCTTTGTGAGTTAATAATAGGGCTTTGAGTTTTGTACTGCATGATTATTTATGTATCATGAAGCACCTCATCCATATGAATTTTTCTCACAAAATTTCAGGTTTTAATGAAACCAGAATGAAGATAAATGCAAGTTATTTTCATTTATCTGATTTTTGCAGCAATTCTATCCAACCAAGGAGTTAGCATAATTTCTTTTCTGAGACACAGATCTGTCCAAATGAAACAAATCAGTCATAAGCTCATTGGAGGGTTCAGTGTGTCTCTTCCTGACTTTGTAAGAAAGCTCAAAACAGAGTGACAAAGATGCATGTGACTTCATACTCTGGATTTCTACCTTTAAAGGGATTGTGTGGTTGGACTTGTAATGGGATCCTGTGACCTCTTGCTTCTGTCAGTGGAAAAAGTCCTGTAAAGAACTTCTTGTACACATTTTTGAGAATGGTATCTTTACATAGAAGAATAAATCTTTTGTGATTTTATTGTGAGCTGGTTTTGTCAAATTAACACTATGTGATAATCCTAGCAATTTTTTTATTCTGCTAAATTATTCCCATTTTCCTTGCTAGGACAAAACAAGGCACCTCTTTTCCAAGCATGTTATTTATGAAAAAAAAGAACAGATAAATTACTGGTGAAACAAAATAAAAATTTTAGGGAGGAATTTTGCAAACCCTGAGGTGAATTTTCTTTTTGTATTACTGATTTTATGATCACTTATCCAGTATCTTTTATCAATTTGCTATCAATATCCACATCAATGTATTCTTGTGTATTTAAAATTTAGCTTGGGTTTAGTTAAGAATCTATATTTTAAAAGAATGTAACGTTAATTATAGCAAAAGAGACTTTAAAAATGAATTAGAAATAAAAATTATATCCTTTCCTGTTACATTTGATGTCCTGTTACTTTTGTATCTTTGTAACTTTTAATATTTGTTATTAGAAAAATATCAGCAATGTACTTTAAAAACTATGGCACACAAAGATAGTATTGCATTTTGCTGAATTTCTGTGTATGAAAATAGCCTTCAGATTTCTGATGTGAGTTTTTTTCATATCTGTTGGGAAGTATTTCATCTTCTCTCTGGAATGGTATTAATTAATGTGATTTGGGAGATAATTTTGTACATGTTAATGGCAAATGTGTGATCTTGCTCCCCTTCCCAAGCAGCTCTCTTGTGTCCTATGCATGGTAACTTTTATTATCTCATCTTGTCAATTTCTAAGGCTGGATGCACCAATGATACACAGCCATATATGTCTGATGCAAAGAAGTTTCTTATCCTCTTTTTAATTAATCTTCATAACTGCAGTGATTTTCTGCAATTAATAGAGTGACTGAGAGACAAAAATCCAATCACTAGTTAGAGAACACTAAGTTAAATGTATGCAGTTTGTTGAATGAGTATTTAAACAGCTGCTAATAAAATCTCAGGTCCATTGGGAATTACCTGTATTAACACGTAGATATACTGAACTTTTGAAAAGGATGAACTTTGTGCTTTTCTTTAGAAAGCAAAAAGAAACAGAGGTGGAAATTGCATATCAATATAGCCAGAATTTTGGGAGGCTGGGTATGAAGATATTTTACAGATAGGTATTTACATCCTTTTTTGAGTTTTATCTCTCAGATTTTATTTTAAAAATTAATAGCAAATGTTCATACAAAATGTGGATACTAGTGGAAATGTGCTTGCAAAGCCTCTCTTCAGGTTGTAGGATTATTTGGTTTTCATTAACACAAAGAAAAATGAGGGTTGAGCAGTAGGGATGGTATGGCTGGGTTTCTCACTACAGCAGAGGACAAGTTTATCCATTTATCTAAATTCCATTAGATTGAAGCTTCTACATGAGAATAAAGGAACTTTTTCAGCACTTAGAAAAAAGTTCTCTGTCTTCATGAAGAAATGAAATGTTGAACTAACATTAGCTGGTTTTCAGACCATGAACAAGTTTAATCTATCTCTCTCATAAGCAATATTAATCTCTTGGTGCACATATGTTCACAAGAAGTTCTCAGCACTCATGGCCAGTGCATGCCGTGGCATTCCCCTGCCAACATTAAAAGGTTCCACTTTCCATAAATGCATAGCAGAACTGTTTCTGCCTTCTGAAATTGCAGAAGAGTCACACATTAGGTTTCTAGTTTGGGAGAGAAAGACTGCCATACAAATAAGCTTGACCCTGCCTTTATTCAATAGCGTGTCTCTACAGATTGGAAAAATCATTTGTTGTAAAAAGTAGAGGTATGAGGGAAGTGGTATTAGGTGTCAAAAACAGTTTGCAGCTTTTTCTTGGCAGCAGAGTTTTTCTGGGGAACGTGTACAGTCTGTTCTGCCCTTTCTTCTGCAGTCAAGTAGATCTCCCTTTGCCTAAGGACATTTTTTTTTTTACTATTCTTGCAAAACTAAATA
Source organism: Toxostoma redivivum (assembly GCA_013397375.1). Lineage (NCBI taxonomy): Eukaryota > Metazoa > Chordata > Aves > Passeriformes > Mimidae > Toxostoma > Toxostoma redivivum. Next base: position 110,392 of record VXBI01002688.1, read on the forward strand.
AATCTTCTGTATAAATTGCTATGATTTAGTTTCAGTTACTGATTCCAAAATCATGCTGCTTTAATGCTTCCCAGCTCTATTTCCTTAATATCCCCACCTGAATCTCCCAGGGAAACATGAATAAGCCTTATAATAGACAGATTGGTATCAGTGTTGTTCCTTTAGATACACATCAGGTAATCTGGCTTTAAAGCCAAATGCTGTGAGAGGATAACAAGGGATTTGGCCATTTCATTCTCAATCTCTAATTCAGGTCTTGGTCAATTAGCAAGGTAGATGCAGTGCATCTAAACTGATTTTACCTATTAGTTGTTTAATCTATGACTTTTAGGTCAAAAGAAGCCTAGACAAGCTTTTGGTCATGAAAAACTATTGCCAATAGCAAGAAAAGGAGACACGATTTTTAATATTTGCATAATTCCAAACTTAATGCTAAAAATAGGAGCAGAGGGAGCCTCCCATTGAGCAGCTTTCCATGTAAGGTATTGAGATTAGTTTTAGGTTCTTATGGACAAATTAAAGATGTTAATTTTTCCTCAGGAAAACAAGCAAGTGAGCACAAAGAATGAGATGCCCATGAGAGAATTAGGACTGTTCTTGTGCTCCCAGTGGGAGTACTATTGTAAAATACAGCAGTATTTTAAAATTGAACAAATTCCCCTTTGAACCTAAAAATTATAAAACCTCTCTCAGTGTGGTATTTTTTATGTTCAGTAATTATTTGATGCAAGATATAAAGTTATATACTATAGCTTTCTTAATGTGAATATATATATTTCATCTGGGTATAGTATGAAGTGGAAGAAAATTGAGATCACACATTTGGCATTATATTCTGACTTAGAGTTGTATCTATGTACAAAACACCTGTGGAGAGAAGGAGTACAGTGAAATAAGGTCATCCAGAGGCAGTACTGTTTGGTTTGTTGAAAATAAACTTAATTATTTTTTCTACTTCCTTCTTGTCTTGGAAAGAAATACAGAATGTGTATCTAATTTGAGGCAAAGTAATTTACATTTACTTTGATTTTTTCCCTTTTTATTCTTTGAGCAGTCAGACACATTGACTACTGATGAGCACGTAGGACTCCTGGGTTTTAGTTCCTGCTCTGGCTCCTAAAGAAATCTAGCCTTTATTGCTAATTCAACCTCTTACTATCACTCTTTATTTGTGAAATACTACTGGGATTCAAAAAAAAAAAAAAAAAGAGAAAGAAGTGCTATAAAATTTGAGAGCAGCATTTATTTGAAATCAAGTTCTAACTCTTTAGAATCTAAATTGAATTTTAGAAATTTCAGTTCTATAGTCCAGAATTTATTAAGCTTTCTAAGATGTCTCAGTATGATAGATGAGATCATCTGATGTTTACGGGGCAAGTATTCAAGAAAAATGGAAGATGCAAATAATTTGATTATTTCTGTAAGTTCCTACAGGTGGCTTGTCTTATATCACTGAAAATACCATGTGTTTAAAGGTAGTTGTGCACTTTTGTACTTTACTGCATCCAGCATCTCCCCAGATTCATTTTATTTTGGAGCATTGAAGAGTTTTTTCATAAAGGCAGAGTCCAGCCCCCGATGCTGTTTACATGGGAAGGAGTTTTTAGAGCCCTGCACAGCTCCTTGTCTATGCTGGGTTTACAACAAATATGTTATTTTGCAGAAGAGTATTTACTCATGATGTCCAACATAATCCTTTCTGCTTAAGGTACTTTAAGAAACCATAGGTCTTTATTACTTGATAGGATTAGATTTCAATAATTTCCTTTACATGAGTGATGGAAGAAATATCAGAGGAAGAGTGAAGGTTTGAAGAGGGATGCAAGTCTATAACCTCTTGCCACTTTGCCAAAGCTTTTTTGTTATTTTTTGTTGCTGGAAGTTTAGCTTGAGGGAGGGAGAGTTACCTTCTTCTTTCTTTATTTTTTTTTTTGGAAGAAATGGGTAGGATTATAAATCTACTTTGATCATCAGTAGCAAACGTTTGATGTCCTCTGAGTCAACAGATGCAAATATATATTGCCTTTTATATATATATATATATCTTATGCAGAGAGTGTCCAGAGCAGCTGAATATTTATATAAAAATCAATATTATACATAACATTCACTGAAAAGATGAAAGCATAGGAATTACTATCTAAGAGATACTGAATCCCACATCTTTTTAGAAAGAACAAAGAGAGCATTAATACAAAATTTCTTCCTTGCTGCTCAGTTCCATCACACATGATTTGAGTGGATTTGATCAGGTGGACCTCCCAGAGGAAACTCATAAAGGAGCAGCAGTTCCCTGCAGAATAAATAAACTTGTGAAGTTTTGGTGTTCACTTTCTTGCTCTGGCAATGCCAGGACAGCTGCATGTGGCCAGACCTGTGGCAGCCACCTGTGAGCAGACCACATCCACTTCAGGAAAATACATCTCTGCTTTTAGTAGCACCATTCCTTAAAGAGAACCAACTTACTTGTTCATTATTCAGGACCTAAATTTAAAAGCATATTACATTTTTTCTTTTTTAGGTGAATTATACTCTGTGACAATGGTGGCTGCAGTTACACATTTAATTTGATTTAAAACTGTGAAAAGAACATATAGAGTTCATAAAGTGGATTTGTGGTTTAAATTTGTTCCTAATTTTGTGGTTTTTAAAAAAATTTAATATTTTTGCATTTCTGGCAGTGTCATCACCATATGGTCACATTTAGACAGTACTTAATTTGAAATTAAGTGTACTAACAAAGTGAGTTCTAGCTTTTCTCAAAGAAATTGTAGGATAAATTGTAGGATTAAACTTAGGCTATATGAGTATATTTATGTGCTCCAGGAACAGCAGGTTACAGTCTAAATCTCCAAATCCTCCACAATTTAATTGTGGGGGTTTTATGTATGCAGTAGTTTTACATCTGTAGGTGTTTCCACGTCTCTTCCTTCTGGTTGTAGATCAGGTCTGGGAATGCTTTGTGTTCGGTGCACTGTGTACAGTCTCAGCTTCTTACACACTTGTTTGAAATGCCACTCTGGCCATTGTAAGGATCTTAATCTCACCCCTCTCTTCTTTCTAGAGTGTGTTTAGCAAGAATCTTTAAAAATCTGTCAGAGTTTCATTTACATCAGTTTTTTCTTTCTTTCTTCCCTATGGAATTGACTTTTGTAAATTCAATTAGACATTGCACTATATGAGATAATCTAGGGGTGAGGCCTTTTAATGTGGAAAATACTCCCATGTTTTTTGGAATTCTTTTTTCCCCTCTCATTTTCTTGTCTAGTTCAGTGGCGAAGGTTTCTTCTCTTTTTTGATCATGCTCCATGTGATAACCAGGTATGTTGCCAGTGCATGCAGTACTTAGGATTTTGGCAGGGAAGATTTCTTGACATGTTTTTTCTTTTAACTTGGGAAAAATGTACATTGNATGTGTGAGCCCATGCCTATTTTATGTTTGTTTTTTCCGAATTTCCTGGAAAAAAGCCCTCAGCTCCCTTAAAGGCAAATGTCCATGTTTCTGGATAATCAGGCTATGACTGTCCTTTTAGGCCAGCAGTAGAAATGTCTGCACCAAACAAGAAAATGAGAAACAAACCGTATTTTTCAATGGTCTATATCACACATGTGGGTTTTGTTTGTGTTTCTTCCATTAAGGAAAAATAATCATTTTGGAATGCATGTGAAGCTGCATGCAGTGACACACATGGAGAATTCCATTCTGGAGATTTTTCCTCATGTGTTAAACAGCACGTGAATCACACACGGTTCTGTTTTGGCTCTTTATTGATGTACACATTTTATCAGAACACTCCTCTGTTCCCTTACCAGCAGAACTAATAAATTGTCACCCATGGTGGCCAAGAGCTTTGTCTGAAGATCAGAGGCTTTCTTTAATCCCTGGGAAACCTCAGTCCCAGCTTCCAGCCTGTGTGGTACATGCTGTGTAAGAGAAGCGAATGATGCAGTTTGCAAGGGCTGAGCTTGAACCTGCTGTTTGGATAAGCAGGAGAGTTTAAGAATTTGTATTCATTATTTTGTAGGCAAATTTTAATGAACTGTTATAAATGTATAATGTGTAATTTGTAACCTATAAGCCAGCCTCCTCTGCCAAATAAAAGTTCAAGGCTACAGAACAGTTAGTTTCCTGTTGCTGTTCTTTGGTGCAAAACCCTGATGGTCTTCTAAGGCTTTTAGACCCAAAACTATTATTTTCTCTGTAGGGTTCTGGGCTGTGTGCCAGTTTGTTGTGTGTCTGTGCAGTATTGTATCTATTGCTGCCTGGTAATTTGCCTCTGCTGGGTAAGTGCCTGCCTCTCTTTCAGAGCACACAAACAATTCTGGAGATGAAATAATAGGTTAGGTGCCTTGTATTTTCAGCCGTGTACAAGTGATGTGAAGGGTCAAGGGAGTATCTTGTGTGAGAATCCACCCTTTCATCAGAGGCTGAGGAGTCAGGCATGATGCATTTCAGTCCTCCTGGCCCATGGTGCTTTATTCAGTAGAAGGCATGTTTGGGCTTTTATCTGCTGGCATTGATCTGAATTACTGCAAGTAGGAGGAGGAATCAATTCTCTTTGGTACTTGATTTGAGCTGCCTGAACTATAGAATCATTTTAATTTAGACTTACTTCACACTGTAAAAGATAAGGGCTCCTTCCAGACATACTATTAGGTCTCAACCTTGAAGGTTTCTGTTGTAATTTCAACACTTATCCACTTATTTCATGAATAAAAGGTTTCTGTTTTAATTCTAGTAATCCCCCATGTGAAAGCCCCTAGCACAAGCAGATTCATTGCTGAGAACACAGAAATAGCTGCAGAATTCAGTTATACTGATTTCTTCTACTTAAGGGAAGGATCAACCCAGCTTCATTAACAGCACTGAGCCTGCCCTTGCCTCTCCTGCTGGAGATCTGCACGAATTTCAGAGGCTGACATCTCTTGCCTGTGGTTTGATTTACTGATCTTAGGCAATTTAAAGGAATGGATTCAGCACTGACACTGAGGCTGATGTCTTCTCCTTGCCTTGCAGAGCTTCACCATAGCAGGACAGCCTTTTCCCCGAGATTTTCTTGCTGTGATTTGACTGCAATGTTTTCTATGCTGACAAATTTCAAACAATTAGGTTTTTTTCAGTGCTTGCGTTTTGTTCAGGTCAAAGGGAGCAAACCTTCCCTTCTGTATTTTGTGTTTCAGTGTGACTGTCAGAGGATTTAACCTTGGGTTATGAGCTCATGGGGTCTGAACTGCTGAGTTAGAGCTGTTGCCCAGATTATGGTTCAGTGAATGTCTGAATATTGGACTTTTATTCTTTCTTAGTTACTTAAGGCTTGATCATGCAGGTTTTTTAAAGATGTCTGAGGTGAAAAACCTCCTTGTTTTGAGGTTGTGGTTATTAAGATGTTGTGGAGTACTGTGTGAAAAATCCTATCTGTTCAAAATCAGCCAAACCTGGCTTGAAATTGCTGAGGGTGAATTTAGCAAAGGTGGATGATGGTGTAACAGAGAACTGGATGAAAAGAATTGCACATTTCCATTAGCAGCATGAGCTGTGACACCGTGTGGCCTGGGGTTGTTTCTGGGGGACAGTGGCTCATGTGGTCACATTCTTACTCAAATCTAAACAGAGTAATTAGTGAGGACTGCCACGTTCAAGTTCCTCAAGTCAAAAGTACCCTGTTGAAATTCTGCTGAGCACACCACTAACTCGAAACTAAATCACTTTTGCTTCAAGAAGAATGTATGTTAAGCAATAAATATCAGTAAATCGTAACTTTTACTTCACACTTTGCATTTTATTACCAAAGTTGACTCAATTTATTCCTCTGATGAACCATGTGGCAAGGACATTGCAGCGGCCTTGCATTTTTAATGGATTAAAATCAAGCTTGTGTGTGCTGATTATGGTTAAATTCAGTGTCTCAGAGGCAGCTGCCCAGCCATGGATGTGAGCATGCTCATCTGCTGAGAGCAGCAGTTCTGATGGGCTGTTGGCTTCCTTTTAGACACTATTAGCTTGTTCTGTGCTGGTAAAAAAATGAGCTGTGACTTTCTTGCCCGGGGGCATTTGTTTCTTGTAGCTTTAACATTGCTAGTCATTGTGGAGATTTTTATTTTATTTTACGCTGTGAATAGCAAGAAGTTTGATTTGCTGTAGAGCTCCATGTAACTTGGTTACAGGGAGCAAAAAATTATGCCACAGGGAAGCAGGATGTGATAGACAGCACATCTAACTTTTCCAAAGTGTAGGATCGTTCCAGAAACTCAAAAATTCTCTCATGTTGAACAGCCACTAACTTCTACAGCCTATATGTCTTCTCCACAGCCTCTTCAGGAATTAATTTAGTTTTTCAGTCAGAAATTACATTTTTGACAACTCTACAGCCTGAAAGCCATCCTCATGCCACACAAAGAAAAGCAAGAGCATGTAGGTAATGTTTTTTGCATACAGATAATTTCCTCTTTTTGGAGACGATACAGTTTGGGGATAGGTTTTATTGGCAGTTACTGCTTCTTGAGCAGAGTTTCAAATTATGTTTATTGTATAGTGCAAGAATCACGTTCACTTACATAATTTATATGCACTGGCAATATTAAATTGACTTCTGATTTAAAATAAAAATATGTGTTTTGCAAAAATTTTGCATTATTGGCCATATTATTGATTGTTGTAAAAACCTACAGTATCTCTAATCAGATTTTTACCAAAGGTTTATGCTATTGAAATTTACCTCTTGCTGTGGACACCGAATCTCAAAATTAATGTGTGTATCTTTCATAAGTGTTAAGAAAATAGCGTGCCTTTGGTTTCCTTAAACTTTTTTACTCTATTCTCTGTAATCTGCTTCTTTTTTTAAACAAATTGGCAGCATATTGAGCAGACATGACACATAAAAGGTCATCTTACATTTNACATTTTATCAGAACACTCCTCTGTTCCCTTACCAGCAGAACTAATAAATTGTCACCCATGGTGGCCAAGAGCTTTGTCTGAAGATCAGAGGCTTTCTTTAATCCCTGGGAAACCTCAGTCCCAGCTTCCAGCCTGTGTGGTACATGCTGTGTAAGAGAAGCGAATGATGCAGTTTGCAAGGGCTGAGCTTGAACCTGCTGTTTGGATAAGCAGGAGAGTTTAAGAATTTGTATTCATTATTTTGTAGGCAAATTTTAATGAACTGTTATAAATGTATAATGTGTAATTTGTAACCTATAAGCCAGCCTCCTCTGCCAAATAAAAGTTCAAGGCTACAGAACAGTTAGTTTCCTGTTGCTGTTCTTTGGTGCAAAACCCTGATGGTCTTCTAAGGCTTTTAGACCCAAAACTATTATTTTCTCTGTAGGGTTCTGGGCTGTGTGCCAGTTTGTTGTGTGTCTGTGCAGTATTGTATCTATTGCTGCCTGGTAATTTGCCTCTGCTGGGTAAGTGCCTGCCTCTCTTTCAGAGCACACAAACAATTCTGGAGATGAAATAATAGGTTAGGTGCCTTGTATTTTCAGCCGTGTACAAGTGATGTGAAGGGTCAAGGGAGTATCTTGTGTGAGAATCCACCCTTTCATCAGAGGCTGAGGAGTCAGGCATGATGCATTTCAGTCCTCCTGGCCCATGGTGCTTTATTCAGTAGAAGGCATGTTTGGGCTTTTATCTGCTGGCATTGATCTGAATTACTGCAAGTAGGAGGAGGAATCAATTCTCTTTGGTACTTGATTTGAGCTGCCTGAACTATAGAATCATTTTAATTTAGACTTACTTCACACTGTAAAAGATAAGGGCTCCTTCCAGACATACTATTAGGTCTCAACCTTGAAGGTTTCTGTTGTAATTTCAACACTTATCCACTTATTTCATGAATAAAAGGTTTCTGTTTTAATTCTAGTAATCCCCCATGTGAAAGCCCCTAGCACAAGCAGATTCATTGCTGAGAACACAGAAATAGCTGCAGAATTCAGTTATACTGATTTCTTCTACTTAAGGGAAGGATCAACCCAGCTTCATTAACAGCACTGAGCCTGCCCTTGCCTCTCCTGCTGGAGATCTGCACGAATTTCAGAGGCTGACATCTCTTGCCTGTGGTTTGATTTACTGATCTTAGGCAATTTAAAGGAATGGATTCAGCACTGACACTGAGGCTGATGTCTTCTCCTTGCCTTGCAGAGCTTCACCATAGCAGGACAGCCTTTTCCCCGAGATTTTCTTGCTGTGATTTGACTGCAATGTTTTCTATGCTGACAAATTTCAAACAATTAGGTTTTTTTCAGTGCTTGCGTTTTGTTCAGGTCAAAGGGAGCAAACCTTCCCTTCTGTATTTTGTGTTTCAGTGTGACTGTCAGAGGATTTAACCTTGGGTTATGAGCTCATGGGGTCTGAACTGCTGAGTTAGAGCTGTTGCCCAGATTATGGTTCAGTGAATGTCTGAATATTGGACTTTTATTCTTTCTTAGTTACTTAAGGCTTGATCATGCAGGTTTTTTAAAGATGTCTGAGGTGAAAAACCTCCTTGTTTTGAGGTTGTGGTTATTAAGATGTTGTGGAGTACTGTGTGAAAAATCCTATCTGTTCAAAATCAGCCAAACCTGGCTTGAAATTGCTGAGGGTGAATTTAGCAAAGGTGGATGATGGTGTAACAGAGAACTGGATGAAAAGAATTGCACATTTCCATTAGCAGCATGAGCTGTGACACCGTGTGGCCTGGGGTTGTTTCTGGGGGACAGTGGCTCATGTGGTCACATTCTTACTCAAATCTAAACAGAGTAATTAGTGAGGACTGCCACGTTCAAGTTCCTCAAGTCAAAAGTACCCTGTTGAAATTCTGCTGAGCACACCACTAACTCGAAACTAAATCACTTTTGCTTCAAGAAGAATGTATGTTAAGCAATAAATATCAGTAAATCGTAACTTTTACTTCACACTTTGCATTTTATTACCAAAGTTGACTCAATTTATTCCTCTGATGAACCATGTGGCAAGGACATTGCAGCGGCCTTGCATTTTTAATGGATTAAAATCAAGCTTGTGTGTGCTGATTATGGTTAAATTCAGTGTCTCAGAGGCAGCTGCCCAGCCATGGATGTGAGCATGCTCATCTGCTGAGAGCAGCAGTTCTGATGGGCTGTTGGCTTCCTTTTAGACACTATTAGCTTGTTCTGTGCTGGTAAAAAAATGAGCTGTGACTTTCTTGCCCGGGGGCATTTGTTTCTTGTAGCTTTAACATTGCTAGTCATTGTGGAGATTTTTATTTTATTTTACGCTGTGAATAGCAAGAAGTTTGATTTGCTGTAGAGCTCCATGTAACTTGGTTACAGGGAGCAAAAAATTATGCCACAGGGAAGCAGGATGTGATAGACAGCACATCTAACTTTTCCAAAGTGTAGGATCGTTCCAGAAACTCAAAAATTCTCTCATGTTGAACAGCCACTAACTTCTACAGCCTATATGTCTTCTCCACAGCCTCTTCAGGAATTAATTTAGTTTTTCAGTCAGAAATTACATTTTTGACAACTCTACAGCCTGAAAGCCATCCTCATGCCACACAAAGAAAAGCAAGAGCATGTAGGTAATGTTTTTTGCATACAGATAATTTCCTCTTTTTGGAGACGATACAGTTTGGGGATAGGTTTTATTGGCAGTTACTGCTTCTTGAGCAGAGTTTCAAATTATGTTTATTGTATAGTGCAAGAATCACGTTCACTTACATAATTTATATGCACTGGCAATATTAAATTGACTTCTGATTTAAAATAAAAATATGTGTTTTGCAAAAATTTTGCATTATTGGCCATATTATTGATTGTTGTAAAAACCTACAGTATCTCTAATCAGATTTTTACCAAAGGTTTATGCTATTGAAATTTACCTCTTGCTGTGGACACCGAATCTCAAAATTAATGTGTGTATCTTTCATAAGTGTTAAGAAAATAGCGTGCCTTTGGTTTCCTTAAACTTTTTTACTCTATTCTCTGTAATCTGCTTCTTTTTTTAAACAAATTGGCAGCATATTGAGCAGACATGACACATAAAAGGTCATCTTACATTTTTACATTTAAAGGTATGTGTTGTAATGTTCTAGTTTTAGACATTATTTTTTCTCTAAACCAAACTTATCAAGAAATAGAGCCCATCTGCTGCCACAAACACAAAATATTTTAAGCTCTAGGCTGCATAAGAATTCTATGAACACACCAGGAATAATTATATTAGGATAGATTTGCACTTGGAAGTTTACTGAAGTTTTATTCTTGTATAGGTTTGAGGGTTAAAGATTATCTAGGGCCATCAAAGTCTCTAAAGATACCTTGTTCCAAAATTGCTCTTGGAAGAAATGTTTTTCTCTCTTTTCCTCTCTGCTTTTAGATTTAATACCTTTCCTCTATTATTTCAAGCTTTTTACAGATCTGCATTCTAGGAAAACATTTACACTTTTAATATGTGCAGGTATCTGCAGATGTTCCATAGCATAAATATGCTGTATATCACCAAAAGAAAGATCATACTGAGTCTTCTTTGAAGTTATCTGACCTCTGTACATGTTTCTGTGCTACTTTGCTTTGCTTAACCGATGAGGTTTGCTGCAGATCAGTTAGTTGGCAGTGTATAAATTAGATCTAAAAACAATACATGAATCTTAAATTATTATTAAATTTTAAATATTATGTAGGTTTTGATGCCACATATGGCAGTAATGTTCTGGGAGATTCTTTTGGATCTGTAGTGTCCACAATTGGACGTGTTGTCCCTATTTTGGGGATACTTACAGTGGCATTGGACTATATTTAGTATTTGAGGTGGTTTACAATACAGAGGTGATAATGAGAGCTCCACAGATACCTTCATTTGGGAAGGAAAGGGGAGCCAATTTCAATTCTGAGCCCATTTGGGAGGTACCAGAGTTTTGAGCTGGAGTTAAAGACGGAAGGTACAGATTCCATGCACACAGGACAGTTCTACAGAGTCAGTTCTGAGGATATTGATCCTTGTGAAGCCTGATCAGCTGGATGTGCTGCTGGCTAACACCTGGGGTTCTGTCCCCTCTCTGATTTTGTGCTCTGGGCTCTGCAGGTTCCTCTGAACAGGGAACACAAAGCCTGGAAAGACCAGCTCGAGTCCAGCTCGGGGTGCTTAGCTCTGAGGCTTTGGTTATGGAGTTGTGTTTGATCCTTGGTCAGAAATGAATTTCATTCAGGTGATTGTCATCCCTCCCTGTCCATCTGTTCTGGGATCACTGGTAGGTTCAGCACTGTGCTCTCTGTGGAGAACTTGAGTACCATGCATTTATTTACCTTTCTGGAAGGAGTGACATTACCCCTAAAGTTCATTGTTTATCAATGTAACTCTGCACTGAACAAAGCAAATAGCTGGGAACTCTTCCTTTCCTGCTAGGCAATAAGAGAAATCTCAATTAGGTACCTGTTACTTTGTTTTCCCTCCATGTACGTTGACATTTACCACTGCATTGTTTTTAATTTTCTTTGATTTTATAAAGACTCTTTTTTTTCAATTGTTCATTTATTTCAAGCCATTTTTGATAGTAATTAAAAAATTATATTGTAGGCACAAATATGAACTGAACTGAAATTTTTTTGGGTAATCTGTGCAGAACTGCCAATTTGTGCCAGTTGGGGTCGTGGTTTAGAGATTTCAAGATAACTGTGGGGCTGGGATTAAGTACTGCCTCAGTGAAAGGGAATGGATTATATAGGAGATCCTCATATGGAGCTAAAATAGTAATAATAAAATAAATGTAATGGAAAAATTTCTTGTAAAGTGATCTGGTTTTGAGTGGGTGGTCTCTGCAACAAACAACAATCAGTGTGGGCCCGTGGCTGTTGTTTGAAAATCCTGGTGAGTGGCAATAGTTTAAACCCTGGCAGCTCTGTGTGCTGGCCATGCAGCAATTCAATTCCTAAACAGTCTAAATATGTGAGCTGGTCTTTTTGATCCTTTCAGTGAAATGCCACTTTGCTTTCTAGTTGCTTTCTTATTAGAATTTCCAATGCTGCTTTGCTAATAGAGGGCTACAAAAATAAGCAGTGTTGCAGTTTTTAATGGGGAACATCTTGCTTTTAATGGTTTGTTCCACTTTGCAAAGCGCTGTCAGGCAACGCTTGCCATGATGAAAGAATATAAACATGCATAGAAAGTGACCAGAAGAATTCATATTCTGCAGTGCCAGTGTGAGGAAGAAGAGGGCTCTGAGTCTGTTGGCTAACCAGCTCTTGGCAAGCTTCTTTTGCCTTTGAAAAATGCAAAATTAAACAGTAATACTTTTTCTGTCCATGCATAGGAATTCTCTACTTATGAAATATTTATTAACATGTTATATTAAGCAAGCTAAATGCCAAAGGCATAGAATTATTTCATTCTGAAAGACATGTAAGCTATCTATTAGCATATTTTTTTCATTTATTTTTTTTTTCCCTAATGCATTACCATGGTCATTGACAGTCCAACAGATTAGTTTACTTGTAGAAGACAGATTTAGTGAAAAGAAATGCTTATGTTTTCCAAGTACCAAGGGAGAATTAACAGAACCTTGTACTTCTGATGCACTGTTGAAAAAATAGAATTGGAGACCCTAGGAACATGTAGTTGACTAGAAAACTAAGAAAAAAAATTAAGCAGATTTAATCAGAGGTTTGTTTCCTTTCTTTAGTGGTTGGAAGGGACTTGTGGTTTTGGTTTGTTTGATTGGATTTTTTTTTTTTTAAATCACCTATGTTACTTTGGGAAGGAATTTGACTTTCTTTTTAAAATTAACATGTAGATTACTTTGGGAGATTGCAGAACATAAAATATTCTGTTTTCTGGTCAGTTTGGAACATAGAGTTCTGCTTTTTCTATTAGTATGGTTCCAAGTGGATGCTTTGTCTACAGCAGTGACAGCTATTATAGTGTCTATTTAATTACAGCTGGCTCTGTGAGAGTGGCAGGGCTAGCTGTTAGCAGATTTGTGGCTGAAAAGCATTTCAAGGGAGTATTGGGCACATCTTTTCATTCCAAATAGAAAGTATTTTAGTATATGATCTGTAGTTTAAAATAAAGCTCTGGAAAATACTGATATTTACTGGAATTGTAATCAAAATCTTCTATTGTTTGTACTGGAAGCAGAGCTTGGTGTAAATGCTTTGTCTAATTACTTTTTCACTGGGAAGATCTTCGGAAAACTTCCCTGGTATTCTCACGTCAGAGACATCTTCAGTGTTCAGTGTCCTCTTCAAAGCAGGCATAATGTAAGGTTAAAATCAGGTTTCTTGTGGCCCTTTTGGTGGAATTTTGGTGACTGAGGGATGCAGATTGTGCCACATAGTCTGAGTGCCCTGTCATGGTGCTCAGTCACTATGTAAAACCTTTTTCTTTTTATCTTCCCTAAAGAAGGGAGGTTTCTACCTGCATTCCCCGCTGTGCATTTTCAAAAGGAGGTGTGTATCCTACATATTGGAAAACTAAGTGTCTAAGTGTAGTCAAAAGAGTCTGAATTTCGTAGCTAGAAATAATGCAGTTCTCACTTAAAAAACTGCTTGGCTGTTTAGTGCAGCTGCTGAAGCTCTGGAATGTGTCATCTGAGGTTGCTTTCATTAAATGAGTGTGCACACATAGAGGGTGATGGAGATGGGCTTGAAAGCCCTGTATAGCCAGGTCCTTAAATGCAGGAAAGAACTGCTTTGGAGTGCAGGGTAAGCCTCAAAGGAGTTGGGTGCTTGAGATGGAAAACAGAAACAATTGTTGAGTTGCTTGTCAGTATTAGAGGTTTTCCTTTAAAGGAGCTTGTGTCAGCAGTGTTGAATCCAGAAGCTCTTCAGGAAACACAGAATGAGTATCTGAGACAAGTATCCAGAATTTAGGCCATCTGAGAGGTTGCCCTGAAGTAACCTCAGGTAATCTGCTCTTGATCAGAAAATTTTGCTCCCAGATTAAGGAAACAGAACAAACATCTACTTTTCTGCATTCTTTTTTTCCCCCACAGAAAAAAAAGGAATGAAGTACAGTGTCAAAATAAGCATGTTAACGAAGGTACTTTGTTTGAGAAATTATGGCAAGATAAATAATTATTGAAAGAGCCATCTTTTTTGGAGGAGTGGGGTTGGTGGAGGAATTGCTACTGCATCACCTTCAGTGTTAGTTTGTGTGACTTCATGTAAGCAGTGGGTGACAGTCTTAAAATTTTGTTAAGAGAGTCACAAATGGTTTGTCCTGTTCAAACATTTTCTTATGTGTAAATTAATTAATATAGGCGTGGCGTTGGGGAAAGCACAGATTTCATAGTTTAGAATTAAACACTCTACAAGTTACTTTCCTGTGTTTCACCTTGATCACAGATAATGTGGGGTTTTTAATTGATGATGATGTATTTTTTTTGTATGGCTTGTAATGAAATTTAAAAATCCTGCTTGAGTGCTTATCCTTACATAAACTTAAAGAATTCATGCCATTATTACCATTATTGCTCTGCTTACTCTGTTGTGAAACTAGTCAGAAATCTATGGTAAATAAACTAAGGATGGATCAATATAACCCATAAAATGAAAACATTCCAAAAGCAACACTGGGAGTTTTGGTTATTATGTACTCCAGTTTTCTTTGTAGCTTAAGGCACAAGATGCTGGCTCCAGGCAGAAGTTTGCTTGAGGTGGGTTGAGAAGAAGATTCTGCATCTTCTAGGACATCTAGAATTTCAGATGCTTGAAGAATCATTTTCTGACTATTACTCTGACCTGTCAATATAGGAAGAATATTTGACAACCCCAAGCAGAAGTAATTAGCCATACTTATGTTTACTAATCAAGCTTCATTTGTTTCCAGTTTCATTTTCATTTTTGCAATATCAGTGTATTCAAGGAATCCCACAGAAGAGACCATCTCCAGAAAGGGGAGGGGAGGAAAAGCTGGTCAGGTTGTTCTTTCCAAGTCCCCTCTCTTATTTCTACTGTCTGCCATGTAACTTGGCATTCAGGGGTTTTTGATGTTACTGCACTGCAACAACAGATTATATTTGCAAGCTTGATATTTTCCCAGCAGGGCCTTGAATTTCACATGTAATAATTTGCATTGTAATGTAAAGTATTCAGGTACATCTGACAGAAATATCATGTGAGTCAGTTTTAATCCCTTGTACAAAGTCTGCCAAACTTGTTTGTCAGGTCTAGTGTTTTAATTCACATATCTTCAGGTTTGTGAGAAAATGCAGAAAGAAAAAATACTTCATTACCTCCACACTCAAACCTCCTCCTTGGCTGTAGAGCTGTATTTGTATGTAAATCGTGCCATACGGAGAAATAGCTGAATAATCTGACAAGCCATGATGCAGGTTTTATTTTAGTCAGTAATACATATAAGAGCCTGACTAATTCTTTTTCTTAAATTTTTTAACCTTCTGAGTGTTGTGTTTTGCCAATAACATTAGATCATTTTTAGCTTCAGCAGAAAAGAAACATTTGGCAATAATTGTAGGCTTAATAGAGTGGAATCACACTGTGTAGTGTCGTCTTAAATTCTTCAGTGTCTTCATTCTAGATGACTCTATCAGTCTATCAAAGATGGGATAATTTTCTTAATTTCTTTTTTGGGGTCTTCATACACTTATTTTCTTTTTGTGAATGTCATCTACTCTAATTAGTTTGTGCTAATTTTTTTCCTTTTAATGTATTGAATTTTTTTAACAGAGTTAGTGCCTGATTTTGACAATGAGAGATATATATAATTGTTTTTTAAAAATGTATTTATCATATCTAATACCAGTCTTCAAAAGTATATTTGGCACAAAAGCAATAAGATATAAGGATCAGAATGCAAGGAAATTAGTATTTCAAGTATGTTGAATTGTAATATTAAATTTGTAATTATAAAATAACAACCTTCCAGTAATGACTGCTGAGTGCAAAATGTGAGCAAGGCAATTCATGATATTCAGCCAGCCAAAAAAATTGCATTTTAGTAATTATATTTTCTATATTTAGTAATTATATTTCCAGTCATTGGAAAAGTCCTTTTCTCCAAATGAACAGAATGTGGTTTTCCACAAGGAAAAGGATTTTTCAGCTTTGACAATACTCACTATCTTTTGCACTTGAAGGAACTTGGGGTGAATCAGTGGGCAGGGGCTGCAAGATTGACCAATATGGAATTAACCTGCCTGCTTCTCTTTTTTCTACTTCTTGAAGTGCAGGATTCATACCAACTCGGGGAACTTTTGATGTAGAGCATCTTTGTTGTGTTTCTTGAAAGAGCTTTACTTTCATACTTAGAAATAGCTTGAAACCTATTATATGTAATGAAAACATGAACAGTAAAACAGAGTAATTTAGATTTTTTTTAATATATATTTAGCTTTTAAAAAACATCACACATGACATATTAATAATACAGTGATTGATTTGGCAGTTGGGATGGTTTAGAAAATGGCTTTGAATGCATAGCAGTAATAGTTTCATGCCATTACATTTACATTTAGACAAGCATGCAAAACTAGCTGTTGCTGTTTTATATTCCTCATAAAAGCTAAAGCATCCTTTTGAATTTTTTACATATCCAGTAAGACAGAAAGAAATGTAACCTCTCTAAAGCGTTTCTGTACCTATGGCTGTGAACGTGCTGTGATCACTGTTTAGTATTAGTCTTGCTTTGAAGTTCTCATTTGTTTCCTTGGTGGGGATTCTTTGGGGCTTGGTTTTGGGTTTGGTTTGGTTTGTTTGGGTTTTTGTTTCTGTTGGTTATTTTTGGGGAGGTTTTTTTTAATGTAGATGTGCAATTCTGTGTAAGGTAAAGGAGAGGAGGTTAATATTGACTTTTTAGGAATCTTACCAAAGGTGAGTTTCATTCTAGGCAACTGCTCTTTTTTCATACTAGGCAAGCGTAATTCTTTGGAAAGTGATAGAAGCACTTAACGTGATATTTAAACTCATTCACATGAGTGTTTCAGGTTGTTTTGGTAAAATGTTTTAGGCAATTTGGGGTGTTTTTGAAAATGCCTATGGCATATGTTCCTTTGTCTAAAAAATGTATGTTTTCTCTCAATGAATGTTAAGGTCTGAGCTTGTATTTTATTGGACTTGGGGCTGGAAGTTTATAATAGAGTATTCTTGCTTAAACACAAGCTGGTGTAACTTTGTCTTCTGCTGCGTTATTAGTGTCCATATGGAATTCTGCATGCTGGTTGTGGGTTGTTTGGGGTTTTTCTTCTTTACATGTACATGTAAACTGCTGGTCCATATGTTTGAGGTTTCTGTGAGAGTTTGTTTTGGCGTTGTATTCCCACTCGTTCTGATAGACAGCATTTTCTCCAATCCATCCAACACACGATGTAGTGGAGCAGGGGTAGATGTGGTTCTGTGGCTTACTGGCTTTCCAGATTAGATTTCCATCATTCTAGTGCTGAGACAGAGCAAAGCAACGAGGTGGGAACTGGAACTCAAGCCTGGCTAAGCAGTGTCATCATAACTTTTGCAAGGTGGTTGCAGAGACTTGGGAATCAGTTCATTCATCACATCTCCCCTTTTGAATGGCAGGAAGAAACTTTCATTTTCTATTAGACATAGAGAAAGCTGACAGTAAATTCCTTGGAATTTACTTTGAGAAAGCTGACAGTAATTTCCTTGGAAAACTTAAGAGGAAAGATGTGTTTATGCTGTTATGATTTATTGACTGGTTGTGTTACTTGGTCACTGCTTGTCCAGTGTTATTAGTAACCTAAATTGTGCTATCAGTGCACCTTTGTTTGCTTTCTAACATGTACCTGAACAACTGGAGGATTGTAACCATCCACTGGAATAAAATTCCAATGCGCTGCATTGTTACTAATAAGGACTTGTTAAAGTGCTGGAGTTGAAGCATTTCAGTCTTTGAGAATATGTTAGTTTTTTAGGTGAGTTGGTTTTTCTTTAGAATATGCTGGGTTGGAAGGGACCCATCAGAATCATCAAGTCCAACTCCAGACCCTACACAAGCCTCTCCAAGAATGATACCCATTATACCCTGTGCCTAAGAGTGTGCTCCAAACACTCCTTGAACACGGACAGGCTTGGTTTGGTTTGGTTTGGTTTGGTTTGTTTCTTTAAAACTTAAGATATATAAGGACCATGACCAGCTGGCTCTAGAAATGAAAACTCCATGGTGCCTCTGGGCAAATTGTTGCAGTGTGTTGGCAGCCTCAAGGGGAACAAAATTCCCATACATCTCCCTGGAATCACCCACATTCCAACTTGTATCCCTTGTCTCTCATCCTGTCACTCTGCCCCATGGAGGACTGTCATATCTATACCCTCCCACTATGTAGCTGTGAGACAAAAATAGGATTTCCTTGAAATTTAGGCTGTTAGCTCTCTCAGCCCTAGAGATGATGTGCTGTAGCAATCTCACTATTTGGTGGCTTTCAGCCAAACTAATTTCATTATATCAGGGTCTAAAGTAAGAAATTGCAATTAAAAGGAAAAAAAAAGGTACCTGTTTTGGGCTAATGTTTTCTGAGTTTTCCTTGCTTTGTTTTAATTGCTTGGATTTCATCATTTTTGTTGCAGTAGCTTGTAACTGATCATGACAAACTCACTTAGCACCTGTCTGCCATGCTGTCCAAGTCAGCCCTGTCTCATAGGCCTGGGATATTTCTATATATTTTATTAGCATTCACATCTTTCCATTTTTCTGTTACTTGTCTGTCACTCTTTCCTTTTTTTCCCCTGAAAGTAAACCATACATTTCTCACGTTGAATAACAAACTCAGAAACCCTATTGTGGGACAAAAGCCAACTTGTTTTCCATCATAATTAAAGAAACAAACAAAAAAAAAAAAAGTGGAGCAAGTAACATTTAGGAGACCTTCAGAAGAAAGTCCAAGTTATGAAAATTACTAAAGCTTGGAAGTAAAGGGACTTTCTGGGGTTTCATTTTTCTATGTTGTTAATTGTTTGTAGCAACTCATAGGTAAAAACACTTTTACTTTTTTAGTTAGAGCTTTATTGTTTCAACGTTGAAAAACTCCAACAAGTATCTCCAATGTGGATTAATTTAAATGAAACATCTTTTTCTGGTGCTTTACTTTGACCTTTTTGGATGTTTCTAATAAGGTATCTTGAGCTGAAATATGAAATTTTTTTCATGAACATGTATTGTTTGTCTTCATGTTATCTAGGCTATTTATAAACAACTCACATGCCTCAGGAAGATGAATCCTCTTAGAATACTTTAAGTAGCGTAATTATAACAAATGATCCATAAGCAAATGCTGAACTAAACTAATTTCAAATTTCCAGCTAACAAAAACCAAGCTCTTCATTTATCTGAGATGCACAGATCAAATCTCTGAGAGTGTGAAAAGCTTTGTCTGAATTTTTCCACTTTAGAGAGTACTTTATGTAGACAGACAGATCCTCGTTAACTTAGGGAGTAACCTTACAGCCTTCTGAGGAGTTCTTTAACCTTAATCATCTTCTTTACCCTTAATCATCAGCTTGTTTCTTAAAAGCATTGTTACATCCTTCCATTTTTTTTCTGCTGAGAGGAGAACTAAAATTGCTGTGTAAAGCACATTCAGTTTGTCAGAATCTTACCAGCCTAAGCCAAGGATTCCTGCCTGTGTGCTGTACAATTTGGGCATTCAGGCTGAGAAGGCACCTGCAGCAGGAGCTGGGTTGTTCCTGCCCTGAGTTGCTCAGAGATGGGGATAGGGCAGGGAGCAGCCCTTACCCAGCTGTGCCAGTGTTCTGCAGCCACCTGCAGGGACAGTTCTTATCCTGGCCTCAGCAGAGGCTTCTCCAGACAGACACCTCCCCTTGTGCTTTCCCAAGGTCTTGAGAAGGTCTCCGAATCCAGGCACCATCCTGCTCATCTCTCTTCTCAGCTCCATAGGCCTGTGTCTGCCTCAGGCACAGTCTGCTCAAAAAACACAATAAAATTTCAGGTGCATGTCTCAGTTTTATCACTGCTGTAGGATCTGGAATGTAATGCGAAGAAAATGTTCTTGGTTGTAAACTTTGCCATAAAAATATTTCTTTTGTTTGGCTGTGAGGTAGCTTTGCTGACATGATTATTTCTATCAGTCTGTTATGATTCTGCAGTAAGCTTATTTACCATCTGCTTTCAAGATGTGTGTTGCTGGCTAAAACATGATGTTTCCAGCTGTCATATGCCTGATAGTGCTAGGTAGGGAAAATAGCAAAAAAAAATGAGAGGAAAAAAGAAACTGTAAAAAATTGCTTCATCTTCTGTAGAGTATTGTTCTGAATTCAGTCTTGCAGTTATTAATATGTGAAATGCTTGAGTTATGGACAGACAGATGGGCTATGATCCTTTGCATCTTAGTGTCTTCTGCCAGAAGAGAGGTTTGGGGGAGATATTTCTCTATGTTTCTTCATTCTTCCACCCAAAACATAATGGACTTTAAAAAAACAAACAAACAAAAACAAACAAACAAACAAACAACAACAAAAAACCCCACCAAAAACAAAAAAACCAACAAAAACAAATAAGATCTGCAAAAAAAACCCCACAAAAAAACAACGTTGTTTTGAGATGTAATGTATTCCATCTATCTTGATTTGTTTCTTTGAAAATTAAGTTTTACCTTTATCCGTAATTTGTAAAAACTATTAATTTTTGCTTGGAAAGTTAGAAGTATGTACAGTACGTGGTCATGGAAAATTCACTGGAAAACATTATTTTGTGCTGCATCTTCCTTGTCCACCCCATCATGCCAACCTTCTTATCTGGATAGACTGTACATATGATCACAGAGAAAACAATAATATCTAATAGGAGCTGATAGATTCTGTTGCACTTTATGTAGAGAACTGAAATAAATATCCACAAAAAATATAGAATACAGGAGTGGGATGAGAGAGCGGCCAGATGTTGCTTACAAAAACTTATGAGCAAATCTGTAGTTTTTTTTCCTAAGTACTTCAGCTATGTAGTAATGGCCCTAAAATTCTACGTTTAGAATGGCTGGGGAGTAGTAGAGCAAAAGAAAATTCTTAAATACATGGCAAAGATTGAACATTTCCAAATACTTTTGCAGCTGGAGCTTTATCAAACTGTTAACATTCTATTCTACATTAAGTGTAGCAGGTTTTTTGTTTTGCTAAGTTTCCTTCAATAGTACAAAAGAATGTTACAGGTTTACTGTAATGCTACAGTTTTATATCCAACATAGCATCAGGGTGACTAGCAGGTCAGTCTGAAGGTCCATTTAAACCCTTATTCTGTGTACAGTGGTGGCTGTGAAAATTGGCTGAAGTATCTATTTTACCTTTCCAGCTCTTCTTTACATGAGGTGCTGCAGGGCTGGATGTAGTTTCTGTGTACTTATTAATCTTTAACAACCTCCTTCTTCTCAAATGTGTTCAGTCTTCCTTAAATCTAGATATAACCTTTGCCTCTCTAAACATCCATTAGCAAGGAAGTTCACAGATCAGCCCTTTGCTGCATGATGAGTCACGTCTTCTGGTTTTGAAGCTGTTTCCTGTAGTTGCACTTGATGCCTCCTGCTCCTTATTTTGGAAGACAGAGTGAAGAATCAATTTTTATCACCTTGACCTTGAGGATTGTGTTTGTTATTTGTCCCCTGAGCGATGTCTTTCTGGAAAGAGACTGAAGTAGGGTTTTTTTTGCTTTATGTAGGGATTTTTTTGTATAGAAGTTCTTTTAACTTTGTCTGCTTTCAGTTTCCCTTCTACAAATAATTTCTAGTTCTACTGTACCCTGTTTTGAGATAGGGGACCAAGATGACACACAGCATTGATGTGGACAGACCATGGATTTAGACAGTAGCAAAATGAGTTCTGTGTTGTTTTCCTGAAAGTTCCTAACTTGGAGTTTACATTTCTGAACAATAACATATATTTCAAAAATTTCCCCACTTGTATTTCTTTCTCTTCATCTATATTTATTTTATCTGTCATTTATTGGCCACTCCGTGCCTGTGTTGCCTCTTGTTTTAACACTAGGAGAAGCTTGGCATCTCATGAGAACTTCGTGATAATGCTGTGGTGAAAGTGTAAGGGAGTAAAATGTGACTGTTTCATTTGTTGTTTGAATTGTTATAAGGGAGCAGGGTGGCTAAATTTAACTAACTTGGTGAATGTAGAATTCAGAAACTACCTCTAGCACTTAAGATCTGATTTTTGTTCATGTATATTAACGTCTAGGACCCATCTAGAAAGAAGGGCTCTAGAATGGTATTCATCAGCTGAGGGAAATCTGCAGGAGTGTTTTTTCTTCTTGGTGGCATGAAAATGTTTAAGGCCAGGCTGGATGGAGCTCTGAGCAGCCTGGTGTAGTGAAAGGTGTCCATGTCCATGGCAGGGGGTTTGGAATGAGATGATCTTTAGGGTCCCTTCCAACCCAGGCAATTACAGGATTTATGTAACCATGGAGTTATCCTCTAGCTCACCCCATCTTTACACTTCATCAGTATATGTTCTGTCCACCAGGACACATAGATTTTTCAGTTCTTGTAATTACAGCTGGTATGACTATACCCAAATTATCTTGCTACATCTGCTCATATGTTCTTAATTGTAGCTGCCAAAAATGACCACATGGAAACTCCCTAATGTTCATGCTCTTTTACCAGCCAAGGGAAATCAGCACCTGATTTAGCTGGCTTTGAGGTGCAAATGTCGATTTGGCTTGCCTGGGAAGAGCAAATCAAGTGTACTGTTCCTGACCTCTCAGTAATCTCATTTGTGTTTTGAGGGTCTTACTGAAAACTAAAATTACTTCTTTGGGTTTTTTCCCCCATCCCCTCAGATACTTAATTAAAGATCAGAACAACCCTCTAATTTCTTTTCACACCAAACCTTTGTTCTTGTTACATTCAGTTTCTTTATTTGGTCTCTCTGGATTCACAGGTCAGAAGAGGTATAAAAGAAAATAAGTTAGAGCATGTATCAAGAAATCCAATCCATGTAACTGAAATGGATGAGACTCTTATTTTCTCTCTTAGTGAACAAGAAGTAATGGCTGCCTATTTGTTGTTCACTTCCATTGAAATCAGGTAGAATATAAATGACAAATGGTCAGCTTCTGCTAGATACCAAAAATTATGGTAGAAAAACTAGACCACCTTGCAATTTTTGCACTGAACTTCAGAAGTCACTGGCTTGATTGAGCTATTTAAAATTCGAACTTTAAGAACAATCTTAAAGTGGTAAAAGTGAGCTTGAAATTGCAGAAAGATGACACTAAAAGAAAGTCTTGTAGTATTTCTGGCTCCAAATTGCCTCTAAATTACAGAGTGCTCTGTAAGCTTGTAAATATTGCACATACCTGACCTTTGTCAGTTACTGAGAGCAAGGAAACTCTTCCACTGAGCTAAAGATGGTGACAGAATCCATGGACAGGTCTGAGGCTGAAATTGGAGCAGATGGTTTGTTTGGCCTCATTTTTAAATTACTAATTCAAATTTGGTCACCTGCAGAATAACCAAAGTCCACCCGCTGTCAAAATGGGCAGGTCTCCCCCATCCAAGTAAATGGGCTAGCACACATTTTTCAGAAAGCATGCAACTTAATTCCAAGTTTTCACTGAAATGAAAATGCAGTGTTTTTGTCTTGGTTTAAAAAGCATACCTTACTTTCATTTTGTATCAGCATTGTTCTGCAATTCAGTCTGGGACTGTCCTTATGTTTTTTGTTTGTTTGGGTTTATTTGTTGTTGTTTTTGTTGTTTTTTTTTTTCCCTATTAAACCAAAGAGTAAATTTTCCTCTTTCTATTAAAATAGTTCAGTGCTATGACATCTTTTTGGAACAGAGGATAAGGGGAATGATAAAATAAACTCCTCAGTACTATAATTTGTGAACATTAATTCTGGTTATTCTTCTGCTTCTAATGGAAACAAGGATGTTAGAAATATACCAGATATGAAACATGTAGTTACAGTAATATATATTTTTAAAATTGTGGGGGATTTTTTTGTATTTTGGTTCCAGTCATGCTCTTTGCATGCAATCCATACAGCCTTGCCCAAAAGTATCCGTGTGGATCTTAATGGAAAGCTGGTTTGTAAGATTGGCACCCTGATTTGCATGTGAAAACCCAGTGATTACTGCCAGAATGCTGCAATCAGAGATGCAAGCTGGAAGTTTCCACCATGTCCTATGTAATTTCAACTTAGAAAATTAAGATGCTGTGTATATGTACTTTTCATGCAAAAATTATAGATAGGTAATGAAACTATTCGTTAAAATTGTTAGACAAAAAATTACTGAACAGGCCTACAGGTTCTGAGGAAGAAATCTGCCTGATGAATTCATTTTAGGATTATTTCACGGTTTTAATGATAAATAAGTTTTATTAAGGGTGTGGTATGATGTTAAATGGCGCTGTGTAGATTGGAGTAGATGTGAGAGGGTGGGTTCCAGTAATGTAGAAAAGATCTGAGGCTTATAATGACAGATGAGTTAGAGCAGCACTATTCTGGTAATATTATATATAGCCTCTTTTGAATTGCTTATTTTGCTCATCTGTAAAATTTCCATTTGATAAATGCTGTCTGCATTATAGATGTTTTTCCAGGAAAAAGAAAAAAAAGACTTGTAGAAGACTTCAATTGCCGATAAATTCATACTAGTGTTTTCCAATCTCAATGGTTCTTCCTCCCACCTGCACCCACATTGAATCAGCCTTTAATCTGATTTCTTTCCTGCTACCTTAGAAACAAAAATGCTTTCATTGATGCTCTGTGTTTATGTATTAGAAGCATTTCTTGAATTTCAGATCTCTTTCCATACAAACACTCCTTAGAGGTCAGCTTGGCTCTTTGTGTCACTATGTGTGTGCACAGGCTTTCTTAAATCTGAGGTGAAGTGTGTGTGTATACATAGATATATGTGTGGGTATACATATATTCTAAATCTCATTTTGCTTGTAGCCAGAGTAAACTTGTATAAGTCAGGCGTTCTTTAACTTGTAACTTCTTCATTACAACTATGAAATTTTAACCCTACAGTTAGCCCTTGCTGTAATTGCTTTGTTAGTAGTTAAGATCAGGCTTCACTGCAGCATTTTCAATCATCATTACTTCTGTTTTCAGTTACAGAGCTTGCACCTGGATTGCATTAAATTGATTTTGCTCAGCTCTCTGACCACTCAAAAAGTCTAAAAACACAGAAAGAAATGCTCAGATGGAAAAACCATTGAATACTTATTTCTTAAATATCTTTTTTTGTACATTAATTTTTAATGCATTCCCACAGCATAAGTTTTTACTTCAGGGCATGTTACAGTATGTATTTATAATGAGACTGACTGTGTTCTTTCTTGCTCTGGTGCACATGACTCCAGTGAAGTCAATGGGCTTATGTGAGACTTGCTAAAGTAATATTCAGACTATTAATCTTTACATTAGTCTCACGTGGAGGAGCAGCTAATATTTAAGACTGAATTAAAGGTTGTTGCTGTAGGTTCCAAAGTTATTTTACCCTTTTGTTTCATATTTTTCTCATTTTCCCCTTATTTTATTCCTTTGGAAAATTACTGTTTCTGAATTTTGAAGACAATCAGGAGTAGAATTTTTTTTTTTTCCTGGATATATTAATATACAACATGAGTTGTTATTCATGCCATGTACTGAGTCAAAACTCTGAAGAATTTTTCAAAGGGATTATGTGGAGTTAGACTGGAAGGGTAAGGAGAATATTTCAAGACAATCCTCCTGCCGGGTAAGCGGCTCAGTGCGAGATTAGATATACATTATTTGTGTTGTTGCTTGCTCTGGGAGGAAAGTAAAAGAATCTTAATGCAGAGTTCAAAAAAGGAAAGGAAACCAAAAAGTGAGTAAACACAAGTTGTTTTTCAAAAAGTGTCCCTCTTAGATGTCTCTCTATGCAGAATATCAGTCTGACTGGATATAAGAGAATTTAGCACCAGCTCCAGTGAAGGATTAATTAAATAATCCCTTAGTTAATGATACTTGTCTGCTATTCATTGGATTAGAGGGACTGTTGCTGATGGCACTCTGTAGGTAATAATTTACGGTGAATTTCTTTTTGCTAAAGCTACATGGTCAAACTCCAGAGGTGGCTGAGTCATGCAGACAAGCCCTCAGGAACACTGGACTTTTGGAAGAGGAGAGAGTAAAGCAGGAAGATGGTTCAATATTAAATCATGTTTGCTGTTGACTTGTGTTGAAGAAGGAAAAAGGAGAAAATGAATGTAATATTGTGTGAATACTTAAGAAAACCCAAAAAAGTCAGAACAAGAGAAGAGATGGTTCTGAGGAGGTCAGGAGAGAAGGAAACCAGTAACAATAACAAAAATTTTAATACCCAAATATTGTTACCAGTAAATTGATAGAGTTCTGTCTTTGGAATTGGGAAGAGCCTTACCTGGTGGCATTATGAATCCCTTCTTATGTACATCTCCTGTTTGCAAATAGTCTGATTTTGAATAATCATTTAGCAACATGCATGCAATTTGGTTCATTAGTATGAAGCATTAACAGTAGGTTTTTTTTTCATTTTGGCTAACATTTAGAAATTTCTTGCAAGCCAAACGAACTATATATTATCAGCATACTATGCTTTTGTACAGAAGTCCCAGTTTGACCTGCCAGCTGTATCATGCAGTTTTCAGTAAGGAAAATATTATAATCCTGCTGTCTTTATGACTGGCTGCTCTACAGATTGTGCACAGTTTGAAAGAATGCTACATTCATTTCAGACTGATAGGCCAAATGAATTCATTTGTGGAAATGATTTTTGAGTATTTACATTCATTGGACATTAAGAATGTTTACCTTGAGCAGAAGTGTGAAACACCCATCAGTTACTATTCAGAGCAAGTAACTTGGGAAACTGCCACAACTTTCTTGTTTAATTAATGAGACTGAAAAGTTTTGATAATTATTGAACTACAACAAATACTTTTCTAGCTGACCACTGTGCTCTTGTAGACATCTTTGTAGAAAGTGAATGGGAAGAAAACATCATTTGAAGTTTAAAACCCAAAACAAATCTCCCTGCCACATTTGTCAACTGTAAACATATACCTAAAAGGTCTATTTAAAAACCGGTTCAAGAACAGAAAGGTGATAAACCTACCCATTTCACATCATTCAAATAGAATAAAAATAGAAAACTGTGATTCCTCTCCAGTGCTGGCTTCACTTCCAGTTTTTGTTCTGGTTCTCAATGAACAATGTCATGTCTTAACACATCTTAAAGAAAGTTTTCTTAAACTGATTTGCAGGAAAAAAGTGTACAATAGATGCCACTTCTGTTATGATGGGTTGTGTGTAGATTTGCTTGTGCAATGTTATTAGGGGATATGCTTTCACTAAGTCCAAAATAACAAACCTGTAGTTGTTCCAAATTTTCCTTTGCTTCTATAAAATCATTTCTGCAGAGGGAAATGCAAGTCCACAGTCAGATATCTAGTTAAATTATTTTCCCCTCTATGCAAGGAACTATTTATTTTAATTCTTCACCTGTTGTTATTCACGAATGTTGTGAGTCCTGAGTTACCAATCCTTCTTCTCTGATTAAGTCTTGTCAATTCTTTTTTTTTATCCCAAAATATTTGTCGTGTCTCTTTCAGCAAATATAGTAAACAGTAAAGTTTTAGCCTTCAACAAAATGCTTTCCATTCATGGAAACCCTTATGGGAAGCTTAAATTAGCTACCCTTACATTACACACTGTTGAAATGCCATTGCATAATATGTTTTCCAGTATCTCTGGAAAACTCAGTTATTATTATCACTTTTATATAAAAAAAAAGTCGATGCCTGTGAGCTCAGAATGAGTAATAGCTAAATTTTATGGTTTATTTTAGAGTAGCACAGGTTCCAGATGGAATAGTCCTTTTTATCTCTACAGATTTTTTTTCTTGAATATAAAGCATTTTATTCTCCATCATTTTTACATTATAACTTTTCTGTGATATTTTCATTAAAATGAAGCAGTTGGCAAATGGACTTTCCGTCAGCTCATTCTTTACCTATTTTTTTATCAGAGATGACCATAAATCACACTTAATTCAAATGCAGTGCAGCTCCCAGTTTCATCCTCTCTTTCCTATGATTCCAGTTAGCAGGGTTTTACTTGATTACTGGGATGAAACTGGAACAGTGCATCATTGCATTTCCCCAAAGAAGTAGGTGTATGCCATCAGCTTTGCAGCATTCAGCTGAAGTGTTGGGGCATGAAAGAGAGGAGGAAAGATAGAAAAGAAAGTCGATGATGACTTGCTTTTGATGGTTTTGTGTTAAGTTGTCACCAGCAGTCTCTTGCCATTTGGTCTCAGAAATAATTGGTCATGCATCAATTATATAGGCTTCTGAGATAGGAAGGGGAAAGGAAAACTGGATGATTCTGAGACCTTTAAATAACCTACTCAAAATAACTTTTTCCCTGAATAATGTTTCATTATTTTGTTCTGACCTATATAGGTTAGAAGCAAGAGCCACATCCTAATGGAAAAAGAAGCATTCTTATTTTTCTAATGATATGGAAGTATGGGATTTTACAGACTATCTGTTTAAAACTGTTTGAAAGGTTTGGGTGAGTGAAAACCTTTCACTGAGCCAGATGGGCACGGGTCCCACACTGGGGTTGCTTTGGAATTAGATTGCACTGCCTCAGGATGAGCATAACTTGTTAATGCTGCAACACAGCTATGGCTAACTTTGACTAATAAATATTGTAAAACTGGGCAGTATATTTATATTTTCTACTGTTAATTGAGGAGAGAAACTTCAATAAGCTACATAAGAAATTTTAGACTTGTATTATAATATGGATTCAGAATATTTCAGGTCATAGTCTTTACTTTGCCTTTATTATCTTTCTTCCCCTCATTTTGCAACCTGGTAAGAGGTTGGAGCTTTACCACCCACCCTGATGCAGTTTTTGCTGCATTTTTTTTTCAGCTGTGAAACGATATAAGACTGCTGAGAAAGTGGACTTCATAAATTTAAAGCACTTTATCAATAACCTTTTGGATAGGGCATGTGTGCCCAGAAGTGTAGTCATTATATAAAATTGATTCAAAGAATTCCTGTGATATGGCTGCCCATCAAAATTTTTCCTTTTTTATAATTTTCCTTTCTTTTTGATCTGCGTATCATGATTTCTGATGGAATCTTTTCCAAAATTGTAGGAGTGCTGCTTTGCAATTTTGAATTCTGACTTCTGAATATTTTTCTGAAATACTGCATCTTGTGAAATATGTGTGTCCTTACCCACTTCTCTTGGGGAGTTCAGTTTTTTGGAGTTTTTCGGTGCACTGAGCCTTTAAAAATGTGTAGCTTTTGTGCTTTTTCATACTATGTTTTCAGGCATTGAGTTTGATGCCCAGTCTCTTACTGTACTAACTTCATCTACAAACAATTTTTGAATGGTTTGTAATCTAGTTTTGTTGTTTTGCTGTTTCAATGCTGAATTCTGAATCTTATGTCATGTTTGTTACTAAAAGTAGTTTTCATTTTCCTTTAAGACTGCAAGTGAAATGGTGTGGAAATCAGTGAAACTAATGATTCATAATATCAGTCTGGGAAAAATAAAACACTATCTGAATGTTCATCACATTCTATTTCATATGATTTTATCTTAGGTTTCTTTTCCATTTTATATATCTTACTATTAATTTTATTATGGAGAATCCAGATATGGAATGCACAAGAGTTACAGAAGAACACCCAAAAAACCTCTTACAAGAAAAGGTCAAGTTAGTTAAATAATAACAGAGATTCTTATTTTTTTTTTAATCATCACAAATGTGAGAGAATGGAAGTAAATGTGTTTTTTTAGTTTTCTGGTGTTTAAGTGTTTCATTTGGCAAACAAATGTTCAGGCCACTTTGTCTTGCCCCAGTCTGAGCTGCTGTACAATGGAAATCAGATTCAATTACTTCATTTTGAAAGTGAGCAGATTTCTGAAACATCTGTGGAAGAATTTTGTCACTAAAATATATTTCTTAATGGTTCAAACAAAGGTCTTGTTGGAAGTGAAATAGATGTAACAAGTAATCTCCTCAGAAATAATAGTTCCATAGTAAATTTGAATATTGTTGAGTTGTTGAATTGCTGGGTTTCTGCCCCAGCGTTCTCTCTTTCATTCCTTTATAAAGAAATAGCACCAAAGAATGTTACAATACAAAAATATTAGATAACAACATATGTAGCAGTACCATTTCTGTGTTGGACTTATATGGATATTTTTCCATTCAATTTTGATTAATAAAATGATAAAATTACAATAAGCAACAGTGACAATTGGTGTGTAAATATACACACATTTATACATGTGTATATATGCAGACATGCACAAACAGAATTACATATTAGAATCCATCAGGAAAGAATGAAACCTGCTAAACATATGCGAATAATAGGATGCTTCCAGTTTTTTACTCTTGTGAAACCTGGGATGTAAATCTCCACTTTATTCAAGTGCTACAGCTTACTTGTATAAGTAGAATTGTGCCTGGGAATAAAGTGCCTGGGAAAAAAAAAACAAGCTTTTTAATCTTCCTCACAGTTGTTAATCAAAATAGAGAAATTAACAGTACTTGTTATAACAGTTCTTGAAATAAATATGGAATATATTTATTAATTTTAAAGGTGCATGAAACTTTCTAAATCATTTAGGATTATGTATTATAATTAATTATATAGAAAAACAAAATCTCGTTTCATTTCAGAATCCTGGTAAAACTTGAAAGCATTTTATTCAGGGAAATAATTTTTCTCTAAAGAGTGGAAAAATGTTTGCTTTGTTTTTAAGTAACAAAATGTTATTATGTGTCAGATGAACAGCTGGCCGTGAAAATGCCACGTTTGCATGCAGATACTCTCTCTTAAATAGATAATTTGATATTTCTACTGGTTTCTTACACGTGAAATCATCACTTGGTTCCTTCCAAGTAGCCTAAGTCCTGCAAACAGCATGAAGGGGACACAAGCAAAAGTTGCCTGGAGCACAGGCAGAAGTGGTTTGGGGTTTGCTGAGAGGGTAACTCTCAGCCAGAGCTGTTTTGTGTCCTGGCACAGGCTGGGTCTGTGTGAGCTGGAGCTCCTTTTCCCATGGCAGCCCTCCCTGAGCTGTGCTGTGTTGGTACCTAGACAGGTGCTGCTCACACCCCAGTGTTTTGGCTCTGGCTGAGCAGTGCTGGCATCACAGCAATGCTGTCTCTCCCAACATTCCTCCCTTGCCTGTGGGCTGGAGGTGGGCAAGATATTGGAAGGGGCCATAGCCAGAATAGCAGATCCAGCTGACCAAAAGAATATTCCATGTCATTATGATGTCTGCTCAGCAATAAGAGAAAGGGGGCAGGGGCACTCATTATTACATTCATCTTTTGTAATGACTGCAATGCCTCCTGAAGGTCTGCTTATCAGGAAGTGGTTGGACATCCTTTGTTGATGGGAAGAAGAAAATAAATTGAATTTTTTCCATCTTATTTTCTCCCTCCCCTTCACTTCCTGCTGAGGAATGATAGAGCAACTTGATGAGCAGCAGCCAAGGTGAGCCCACTACAAGCATGAATCTCAGTCTTTTTGGCTTGAGATGTTGCTGGTTCATCTGCAATGGCTTGTTGGTTACCTTTCTGTGCATAAGGCTTCTGTTTTCATTAGCCAAGTATTTTCAGCTTGCACTCTCAATATACATTCAGATGTAGAAATCTTGTTGAATTTCATGTTACCTTCACAACTCATTCACTAATATGTGGGTTTATGGAAGACCTACTAATGCTCTGTTAAGTGACAAACATTTTGTCTTCCCATATGAAATGAAAGCAGATTTTTTTTTTTTCTGAAAAAGCTCTTGCCAACTAAAACTTTCTAGAAACTTCTGTTTTTCCAGCATAACGAGCTCTTTGTATGTAATCTATGCTGTCCTGCAGTGTGTTTCCTTCAAAATCACAGGACTAGTAACAATGCTTAAAATCATCGACTGCTTTATTGTATTTGTAACTGCCATACTGTTCTGATTGAAATGTTCCTCCCATGTAATCACTTGCCTGGTCATGTAGCAACAGGTACAGTTAACATTAATCCTTCCTTATGAGAACTGTAATAAATGTGCTGTGTCCCTTCCCAAGGTTAGAGCCAGCTTGAGATTTTTTCAGTTAATAGACCTATATGTGTCAAAATAACTGATTTTTCAAACTCACTGGCAGTGGCCTGAGTGTTCCTGGATCAGCTTTTTCGTTCAGCAGAGGAAAGCATTTTCTTTGGCCTCGGGAGAGAGAGATGTTCTCCATCAAAATAGTGATTTTTTCCCCTTCTCAAGTGAAAAGTACCTGTCAATGTAAAACTACCTCTCCTAACTTCACACTAGGAAAGTACCTCTCATAAGTCCAGACAGGAGTCTTTATTTCTCTGCATGTTCTTGGATAATAAAGGGATGGCATAAAGAGCAGGACAGAGTCAGAGAAGATGTGCTGGAAAGGGCAATGCTAAGGCAGTTTTTAAAATTTCTCTTGATGCTACTCCCCATGTTGATGGTAGCAGGTGATGATAAATGCTTGCTGTCTATTTTCAGTGTGATGTATGTAGGACTTAGTAATTAATGGATAAAGAACAATAGCAATTACTATTCTCCTATTAACCTTAATACCTTTTGGCTAAGAATTCATTTCAACTCTCACGTTCTTGTAGAAATGTTAGTCATTGATCACACAGGATCTTTAGTCCTTCCACAGTGACTAAAGTGCTCATAAAAGGTATTGGTTTTGGAGACTTGTGTACAGTGTCAGAAAAGGTTTGAAGATCTGATCCAAACCCAAAATTTTATCTCAAAACTGCTTATGTCATTCTCCTGAGAAAAGACAGAAATGCTATGCAAAGAGCTGTGTCCTGAAAGTTGCTTAGAGATCCAAATTACTGGAGTCTTGCAAAACTGACAGACAATTTTGTATCAACTTCATTATCATTGCATGGCAGGCTGTTCATTGCCTGCAGATACATGCTCCATTCCTATATGCAATTTTCTTTTGACTTACACAGCAGAGAAGAAATAGGAGACCTTTCTTTTTTAATTGCTGATTCAAATTTTTATAAAATTCTGAATTTAGTAATTATAAAGCAGTGCAGCAATTTGCTCTTATGCAATGTATAGTTTATAAACTTTTATTTATGATCAGGGCACAAAGCAGTTTTTGACACTTGTAAATCCCGATCTGGTCTCCAGTCATTGAGGATATTATTTGGATTTGCAGTGATATGGGGAAATATATGCATTGGAACACAGAAAATTCTAAATGCTGTTGATAGGTTTTGACAGCCATAATCCTGATCTCATCCAGTATATTTCATGCTGTCAACAAGGGAACTATTCTTTCTGTTCATATGTAGCATACATTTGGAGTGTTCTGAGCTATTTGTCTTGTTATAAATTCCCATTTTAAACGTTCACAAAGATTAGCTTGGTGTCACCATTTGTAATTTTGCACTTCAGGGAGAAGGAAGCAGAGAGTTTCTTTGAATTGCAATACTGTGTGCTTTAGAAAACTCTAGTAAAAATGGGGCATCTCTGACCCCTTTCTCTGCCAAGTCGTGTAAAAACCCAGCTCAGCTGTTGTGGGCAGCTGGGGAGGAGAGGTGCACAGTGCTCTCCTGCCCTCTCCACTGCACCCCAGTGCTCCAGGGGTCAGGGTGTCAGGAGAGCCCATCCCTGTGCTCTCTAAATCCATATTTGGACCCACAGATCCAAGACATGAATTTGATTTCACAGAATTAGGGAGACATCTCAACTTTTTTCACACATACTTTTGCAGAGACTCATTGGACTCTACATGTCAGTGCATGTGGGACCCATTTTGGAAATGCCTGTGCCTTTGATGTTCCTGGACATGTTAGCAGGAGATCCATTTCATACTGCATATCCCCTCTGCTGTGGGCCTGATCTGCTACAGGGATCCTGCAGTAGAGTGGTTTGCTGTATAAACATACTCCTAATCTGCTATTTTTATCTTTAGAATTCTGTACAAAAATTACCCTTCTTTGTGAAAAGATTTTCAGAATTTTTGGTAGGCTGCCCGTCTCTCATTGAAGTGGAAGAAGTGTTGCATGCAGGCTTTTTTTAGCCACATGGTACTTTTCATCCACCTAGCATATGCTTAGGAGATCAGGATATCAAGTGCTTTACTTTGGAACAAACACTCATGGTGAGAGTAAATATGGCTTGGTGGAGAAAATTGAATAGAAGTGTAGCATCTGAGTGGCTTATGAAATTTTGTATAAATGTGTTCTAGCAAATTTTACTGTGGAATATTCATCATACTTTATCATTACTGAAATTCTGATTTATTTTTTTCACCAGAAATCATAAGTTCTTCTTACCCAGAAAGTAAGGGCAGATTTGATCTGTTAGCTGGAGGAATTCTTCCACAGACAGCAGAGGAGGAAGCTGGATGGCTGGGCTTACAGCCTATAAAGGCCTGGATCTGGGCGAGTTAGGAGCAATTTTTACTTGAAATTTAGACATTTCTTCTTCCTTTGACTAAACCATAGGGGACTTTTAATCCATTTCTTGGCAGTTCTTTGCAGTCTGTGAGCTCTAGAGTTGCTGTTCAGGCTGGAAGCAGTCGTGTGGAGCAGGGTATGGATTCTGCAGCCCGAGGGCCAAGTGCTTGTTGGGTCCAAGACCACACAGAGTCCTTCACCAGAAGGGTTCTTTGAGATCCTCTGCCTTTTCTGATGGGAAATGGTGCAACATTTACCCTCCTTCCACTGCCAGGCTATGTGCATAGATCAATTCACTGAGAAGGCTCAGGTAATGCCAGGCAAGCAGCTAATATAACACTGAACCTTTTGCCTTCCCATGCAGACAAACTCAGTCCAGTAGATTTTACATTCTTTATTTAATAGTTCAGTTCTCAGGTAACCTCTGTACTTAAATTGGTGCAGTGGGAGTACACATTTAACTGGGTCTTTATCACATATATTTAGTCCTTGAAGGCTGAAAATATATCCAAAAAAACATTATTATACTGGATTCAAGTCAGTGTTGCAATTTGTGTTGCAGTCTGTTCTTATGGAAAATTCAGAAGATAGCTTGAGACCAGCAGATCACAGCTAGAAATGAATAATAACCTTACCAAATATTCCAGTAGCATTTTTAAATGATCTTCAGCATGTCATCCTTTCTACTTTTATGTTGTCTCATGAAAAGGCTATGGAGTCACAACAAAGGGTTTCTGAGGTTTCATCCTTCCTTGCTCATCTTTGTGTTTATTCTTACACTGTGTGACATCTATGCAGCCATCCAGAGTCAGATTTGGTTCTCTGCATGTGGAATGGGAAGTAATTCAAGGCAAAAGGACACTAGCAAGTTTTATTTTGGTTGGTGGATTTTATTAGAAGCAGTAAGTGAAAACCTGGCTTGTAAAGACATGCTGGGATTAATCCTTTAAAAGAACAAACTTGGACTGAGGTGCCTGTTAGTGTAGGGGGAAGTGTATTTTAATGGGATCATGAAGCATGCCAAATGTAGTTTATTTCCATTTTTACATTGATGTACTGCTATATTCATCCCTGGCACCCACAGGAATCCTGTCCATTGTCATCTTTGTCATTTTAATTGACAGAAATGTAATGTTTGGCCAAAATAAATGAAGTATAACTTTCAGCTGATAAAAAAGACTGCTCAGTTTATAGCTGGAGTTGTATATAATACTTATCTGTTCTTAAAATGCCTGTAAAATACAGGTAATAAGCAATATTTGAGAAGAATTCTCTCATTTTTGCTTACTTTCTCTGCTAAAAAGGACAGTAGCTCATATAGATGTAATGAATGCTGAAAACCAGTTTGCTTGTAGTGGATTTCTTTATTAGCATTAAAAAAAATATTTGCTTTTATTGAGTTGAACATTGTAGTCCTGATGGCAGCGCCGTCGCTGTCAGCTCTTTTGGTGAGGCTTTGGTACAATTATACTTCTGGGAAGGTTGATGAACTCTTTGTCCATGCTGGAGTATATGATTCAAAGAGTAACTTGGGAGAAACTGTGTATCAGTACCTGAGTCTTGATAGGGATGTGTGTGCTTTTCTTAAGCAAATTAGGGCGTGTTTGCAAGATGAAACGTGAAAAAGGAAACACACCTCTGGCTGGGAAAATAATTTCAAGGAGTAATTGTCAGCACTTTTCTTTTGCACCCAGTTAGCATCTTGTTCTACTGGTTTATTTTTATTTTGATGGCAATAGTGGAGTTTGTGAATGATGCCAATATGGAAGAAGTTGTAAACATTTTTGGGTATGGGGTAATAATTCTGACAAATTGAAAGGGCCTCCCTGAAAATACAAAATGCTATAATTGGCAACAAACTTTAAAGTGTAAGTAGTGCTGAGTAGCAAAATGGTTCTTTGTGTTTTATGTCTGACTCCCCTAAATAAGTTGATAATGTGATAGTTGTAAATTGAGGCAATTGCCTTCTAAGGATATATCATGAAAAGTGGGGTTTGCATTTAGCTAGAAGGTTTTGTCCAAATTTTGAACCCAGTTTTTTTTAAATGGTAGTTGAATAGATTCCATTGAAACACCAACAGGCAATTTAAATAAAGTAAGGAAATTTTAATGGATTACATTTGTCTTACTGTATATAAGAGAAGATTTCATCGACTATGAGCAGGACTTCAAAAATGCAGAATAGTCTCGTGAAGTGGTTGTTTGTTCTCTGAGAAGGCTGTGTGTGGGATGGAAAGAAATTGTTTGTACTAGCTCAGATGTTTGGATATTAGAAGATCCACCATTAAAAAAAAAAAAAAAAAGCAAAAATGAAGGGTAAGAAAATTTTCTTGTGTTTGATATTTTAAGGTAGTTACCCAGATATCATTTATAATATTGATCACTCATGATGATCCTTTTCTGGTACTAAAGAATGTATAAAGAGATGTATTTCTGGTGATTAGTCACAGATTCCTTTTTTACCTTTAATTTCTTTCATGATCCTATTTTCTCCTTATCAGAGACAAAATGTTCATTAATTATGGTTGTCAGCATTACACAATTCTGGTGTTATTTCATGTTAGCACAAACATTAGTCCATAACTCTCTGAAAACCAATAGCCGTGTCAAATGCTTTGGGAGTTGATTTTGTTTTGTTTTTCTTCTCAATTTCTGTTAAGGTTTTATGCAGTGGCATTTTTTAAGAGGTGAACAAGTAATTGATAAATTTATTTATTATTTTTCATATATCATATATTTGTGGAATATACTATTTTATATATGATATATGTTTTCTTAATCAGCTTATGAAAAAAATTCAGTATACTGTAGCCTGGTCATTCTGCTGTTAAATCAGGCAGACCTCTAGAGGGAAGAGTCTGACAGCTTATGATCATCCCATCTAAAATCAATTAGTGATATTCAGTGGAGCAGTTTAAGGGAATAATTTTAACAGCTATCATATTGCAGGACACAGAGTTAGATCCACTAGGGGTCACAAATAAAATAGACAATCATTTGTCCTGCAAAAGCTAATAATAGTCATCATCTGAGAAGAGCAGCTAAATAGCAAATGTTAGGGCTCAAGCAGAAAGTCCCAGAGCTGTGCTTCAAGAGCACTCTTAATGATCCATGAAAATGGAAAGGTCTCTCTGTAGCATCTGAAAACACAAAGATACCTTCCTAAAACACCCGACTCAAACCTTCCTTGGAGGGGTGGGTCAGGTGGATCTCTCACTGTGGATATCACCTGCACCTACCTGTGGACTTCCACACAGATAAATAAAGTTAAACTGACTTTGACAGTACTTTAATTTATAAAGCTGTAATATAAATTATCTTTGTGACTTCTGTACTTGTCTTACTTTGTTGAAAAAGGAGTAAGTAAAAGGCCAGGCAGGACTATTTGGATGAAGCTGACTGGTATTTATGTACCTTTTTGTAGTAGACACTTACTGTGAGCATGTTTCTTTCAGGAAAGTCTTTAGCTTCCAGGTGAGATTAAAATAGAAAGAAAGATTGATTTACCTCAAAAGCAACTCGGGAAGATGCAAATTAACTCCTCATATTTCAGGAAGTAAAAGTCTTGCTGTCTGAGCCCCACTTGCCATCATAGCTCTGTTTCTGTTGTGAAGAGTGTGTGCTCAGGAGCAGGCTCAGGCTCTTGGGTGGCACAAAAAGCTGGAGCAGCAGGGCAGTGACTGTGGCACAAACCTTTGCCCAATGGGATTTTCGGTAATTTTTTTTACTCTGGGCTTTTTTTCAAGAATCCAGTCCACTCCAGTCCCCTAGGTGGTTTGTGGTTCCAGCTAGAGATGTGCAACACACCCCTTGCAGCCTGCTGGAATGAGAAGAGTTTCTGATTTATCACAGGTTTGCTGTTGGCCATGTTATCATCTGGATTTTGGTGCCTTTTCCAATAGCAGTGTATCAGTGGAGCCTTGCTTATTGTGAGAGCTTTTCCCTGCTGGGTAAAGGGAAGCCTTTGTGAGACAGCTCAGGTCATAGGTGTGACCACCTGAGCTCAGCAACATGCAGCATAAAGCTTTTATTTTTTGTCAGTCCCCATATTAGCATTGTCTCAGGATTGCAGGTTTGCATCCTTACATACATCCCCTTGAAGATTTTCATGGGAAATACTTTTAATTAGTAGAGTATGAATGTTGTGTGTGTTACCCAAATAAACGGTTTGTCTCCAACATTCTGCTAAGGACTTTGAGAATATAGTTGTTGTAGTAATTTAGTCACTCTTTTAGTGAAACTGTTTCTGAGCTGTTACTTGTTTCATGATTTTAAAATATCTTGCATCTGACATACTTGACCTTTCTTATCCACTTACAGCTCAAAGCTGAATCTATTCAGTAGAGCTCTTAAAATATTCCGATTGGTGACTCCAACAATCTTACAGTGAAAAGAAACAGCACTCTCTTTACAATTGGTATCTTAGGAAGAAATAGACCACTTGAGGACTCATTTGACAGAAGAATCCCAATGAGTATTCTTACCTCTTCTAGTAAAGATGATGATAGGGATTAGGAATCCCCTAGTGCAGGACCTCTGTATAAAGCCTGAGCAGCTCTGCAGGATACTTGGAAAAGGCTTTATACAAAATCTTTTCTCTGTTTTTGTCAGAAGTTTCCTCTTGCATTTTGGCTTAAGTGTTATCCTTTATTCCTTACAATTCTTTGTCTCTCATACGTCCCTTGGCTATTAAAAGCTCCACTGTTTGCTTTAATCTATTTCTGAGTTTTTATGATTGACTGAAATATAGTTAAGAGTTATCATAGTCGTATTAGAGCCTCAGAGACCAATAGCTAAAATTAACAGTTTTTACACAAAATTAAATATCTTTCTTAAAAATCACATGCTTCCAAGTGTTGTATAAGACATTATACAGGACAATAATTTATTTCTCTTTTGTAGGACAACTGCTATACTGCTGGGAGGATCTCAATACAATTTCTATAGACTAAAATAAAACTGTTTCTAATACAAATCAATGACTATTACAAAAGAGAAAAAAACCCTTAGGCACAGTATTCTTTGGAGTGGGGTTTACAAATGTTGCTCCTATGTGTGGTGTAAATATATGTCAGTCATGCAGCCTGAAAAATAGTTTGGGTTATTTTAAATTTAGCTTTAAACCAACTTTTAGGGGATAGCTTTGTATTTAGGCCAATGTCCTGTTCCAAAGGGAAATAGCTGCAATTTAAGTTTAGTTTGCAGCTTAGTTTAAGGCCTCTGAAGAGAGGCCTTATGAAGAGCTTTAGAAGCAGCAGAAAATTTTAGTCTTGTGTTTTCTGGTTCTGCTTCCAGAATTCACAAGGCTACCAAAACAGATTTTGCAAATGGTCCCAAACTCTCATCTCTGTCTAATGTCCCTGGCTAGTAGGAGTGCTTTATAAATTACCCCTCATTCTGGTGGAGAGAGCCTGAGAGGGGCTCTGTGCAGGGGTGAAGAGATTAAAGCAATGGGCAAAGGAGGCTACAAAGGGCCCTGTGGCTGAAAATAAAACCACCTGACACGTGTTTTGTTTACACTGCCTTGAGTTTGTACAGGGAAAAAAAGCTTTTCTCTACTTTAAACTGTTATTAACATAGATTTTGCTTATATCCTGATTTCCATATGGCCAAAAACTTAAAATTGCTGGTCCAGCATTTCCTTAAGAATTCCCGCAGCTGCTGATGTGGTGTCACCACATGTCACCTCAGGTTGGCAGAAAGATCCCAGGGACCACAGCATTGCTTGTGGTGTCTCTGTCCAAGGATCGTGTCAAGGATGTCTTGAAGATGTTGTGCATTGAACATATGAACATATGCATACATATATATGAACATATACAGACATACACGCTTCTATGAACTCATATTTAAAATAAACTCCATATTCTCCATATTATATTACACTGGGCTTA
This sequence comes from Toxostoma redivivum, assembly GCA_013397375.1. Taxonomy (NCBI): domain Eukaryota; kingdom Metazoa; phylum Chordata; class Aves; order Passeriformes; family Mimidae; genus Toxostoma; species Toxostoma redivivum. The sequence continues at coordinate 150,662 of VXBI01002688.1, forward strand.
AATTACTATTCAAGCTACCATTTACTTTGACTAATCAGGTTAATGGATTTAAAAATCAGCTTCAAAGATGACAGGTAGGTGGAACAAACATCACACTGCTACTTAAATCCAAATAAAAAGAGTGTGAAAGAGAAAAGAGCAGAATATGAGAGTCTGATTTTCTTCTGTGTTAATCTGACAGTTTTAGAGTGTTTCTGCCATGTATCTACAGTATGAGTTCTCTAAAAAGTTAATCTTTCTACATGTTTTACAGAAGGAACAGACAAAATTAAACATTGACATTACACATTTATATTTAATAATTCTAGTTATACATAATTGTAGTAGCTGATTACTGCTTATTACTAGAAAAAGATTATTCACAAAAATGCTTAAAATTCCATTATATTTGTGTCCTGATTAGATTAATTTATCGTCTTTTTAGACAGAATTATAGTGATGCCATGAAAAGGAAAACAAAAGTCTTCCTTCTTGGTAGGTTTTAACCCATTTATAGTTCATAGCTAAAGACTTTAAATTTTGGTTCACCTGTAGTAGCTGTATCAGAATTTGTAAATCTTTGACTCCAGATGTCAAGGATCTGAAGGCAATGCTGGATATTCTAGTTTCTTCTTAAAGGTCTTGATAATTACCTGTCCTATAAAGGTTCTAATTGATCAATATATTATCCATTAGTTGTGCTGGCAGAGCAGCCTTCCTCTATCCTGAGTGCAGTGGCAGTTTTAGGAATGCATCTGGAGGATCCCTCTGGGACTGATGCAGTGAACACATGATCCAGCCATGCTGCTGAAATCAGTCCCTCCAGACACAGAGGAGCTTTAGCCTGATACTCTCCAATCCCCTGAATGCCAATGTGGAACACTCAGCCTATGCCAGCACTTGAATATGCTTTTAGTGCCCCAGAAATGCTTCCTCACTGCTTCAGAACAAAAATCTATGAGGAGCAGCTATGCCATTTGAAGTTCAGAAAGCAAAGGCACAAAGAAATTCAAGCTCCAAATTTTTTTCTGTTCTTGTTTTCCTTGATTTAGGCAGCAGTCCAAAACAAAATCAACCATAGGAAAAGCAGAAATTTAGTTACCTAGTCACCATAGTCTCATCGTTGTGTTCATCAGTCTCTGCTGTGCTTATCCTCATGAAAACTCTGTGGCTGAGTCAGCAAAGTTGCCAAATCTTACCAGTGAAGACAATTTATGAAGAGAGGACTCGCAGGCTGTGGGAAGTCTGTAGTCTTTGCAGAAAAGTGTCCATTTGCGTATTTGGAAGAATCCTAGTGGTTCAGGCATTCAGACAGTAACTTTATAAAGAACGCTGCCTCTGTCCTGTAATGCTGTGATTCTGAATTTCCTGGCTGGGCTCAGTCCTGCAGTGGGTGAGCCTGCTGGACCCCAGTGCTCCAGACTTCCATGGCTGTTTGGAACTGGAGCTCTTGTTTGTTCTGAGGTGCCTGATTCATCTACTGCCTTCTAATACAAACTGATTCTGAGATATTCATGCTAGAGAGAAGAAAAACACTAAAGCAGAAACTCCAGGGCGGAATTTCTGTAAGTTTCAGTCATACAGTTTTGTATAGTGTGTGGTGTGGACATGAACGCAGATTTCTTATTTAACACTGAGATGGCCTCAGGAAGTCAAATCTTGAAACAAAGCCTTATTTTGAGGAGCACAGTACAAATTCAGGAGGAACTAAATAACTGATGCTCCAGTGACACTGTAAAAATCCTACTGATGGATGCATTTTCACATGCACAAACAGCCTTACCTTCTCCTTTGCATTTAAAAGAAGCTCAGCCAGCAGTCTCAACTTATAAAAATAAGCAAAAAATACACATTGGATAATAAGTAGCATAGGTATTCTGTACATGCCATCGGTTATACTTTTCAATGTGAAAATCAAAGGAAGCAAGATTTTTAAAGCGCTTTGAACATTTTGATTTACCAGGTCTAGTAGAGAAGCTCTTTCTGTGATGTTGAAATGTGGCACATGCTTTAAAACAAAGTACTATCAAGCCTATCCTTTAAATGTTAAGTTACTCTTGAAATATTTTTTTCATCCTATTTGTTCTTGGCTGGCTTAAAGCTGTTGCAACAAAGGTTTTGCTTCTCACCAAAACATAGGAGATGTGTCCATGACCTTACTTTTGAATTCTATGTCTTTATGCTACATCCATGTGTTTCATTGCTAGTGGGTTGTTTTCTTCAGTATTCATTTTGCCTGTGCTTTATACATACTGCTTGTCAGTCTCTTTGGATTTTTCCTTGGTATTGCCTTTGACAAGAATAAAACCAGAAGTATTCCTGAAATAATATTACCATCAAATTATATGGCTAAAAGAGATTTGAGCTACAGGAGATTAATTCTCTAAGGGTCATTCATTTTGCATTGAATATAAAAGGTAACCTGTTAATTCAAAATTAGAGAGGCTTTCATGAAATTTAGGCCCATAAAAGGGAAAAAGAATATGCATGAGTAATTTGCAAACTTATAATGAAATATTGCTATGGGAAACCAAGTAGAACAACAGATGCTGAAACCCTTGTTATGATTCTTGGCATGTTTATTTTTTCCACTTTCCTTCGAGCCTTCTGAGTCATGTTGACCTGAGATATTTGGGGATCTCTGTGTATTACAATAAAATAGTAACATTGCAGCAGATATTCAGTAGTAATAAGTTTAAATTAAAATAGCATACGCTCCATACATCAGAAACCTGAGCTTCTGCTAGTAAGTGAATAAAAATAATGGCATCACCTTTCTTGATAGTAGCACCGTGTTCTGTAGTACCAAATCCCAACAGTTTGACCCAGATTGAAAGGATTTAAGCTAATGTGCTTTGGGATAAGCAGAGGTTTAAAGGAACTCTTGAAAAGTTTGTGTTTTGAAAGCCCAGTTGTATGATTTTGATATATGATTAACCCCCATTTTTAAAAGGGGAAAGAAGGATAACTTGAGAAACTCCAGGCCAGTCAGCCTCATTTCTGTGCCCAGCAAGATCATGGAGCAGATCCTCCTGGAATCTGTGCTAATGCACATGGCACGGGAGGGAAGGAATGCCATCCACAGGGACCTGGACAGGCTGGAGAGATGGGCCTGTGCACACCTCAGGAATTGCAACAAGGCCAAGGGCAGGTCCTCCATGAGCACCAGGGGAATCCCAACACAAATACAGGTTGGCAGAAAATGAGCTAGATGGTCTTTAATGTCCCTTTCAACACAAACCATTCCACGATTCTATGATTATTGCTGTTCCCAAAAAGATAGGCAGCAGGAAATGTGAGAGTGTACTTCATCATATGGAAAATAAGCAAACTCCATAGAATTTCAGTTTTAATTTTGGAAAATTCACTTAAGGAATTGTTTTGAACACATACAGTGAGTTTAAAAATAGAAGTATTTATTTGCAATAAGCTTGGAGTTGCGCCTGTGTGTGCTTTGTAAAATGTGCTGCTTTTTTTCCCAGTGAGGACTCAGCCAGAATGATATTTTTGCTAAAAGTATTTTCAGGCATAAAATACAGACTCAGTTAGTTAAAACCTTTTGTCTTTATCCCTTTTTGCAATCATGACTGTTCAGATTCTGGTAGGAACAATTGTGTTTGTTCATAGGAAAGATCTGAAATCTTCAGAGAGGTCATCTTTTCATAAAATGTCAGGGAAGCAGCATGACTGCTGTCTTTATTCAGCAAACCCCTTTGAGGTCCTCTGAGGAGGTTTTTCTTAGTTATTTCATCTGGTTTGTGACTGCACAGAAGATTGTTCTATTCCTCTGTTCTCTTGACAGAGCTGTGCAAAGGCAGCCTGCATTAGAGCCTACTTTTCAGTTTCATTTTTATATTAATAGAACATTTTTGCCACTGACACAGGAAGAATAGGGAAGCACTGAGACTGCTTGGTTGTCTGGTGGTTGACAGCAAGCTAGATTTAAAAAAAAAAATTAAAAATGGAGAAAGCTACTTTTAAAACTGAAGCTCATGAGGGTTCCCTCTATCTAACATTCCTGTGTCTGGATCTTTACAGAGAAATGAAATCTGAATTATTAGGACAAATATTGTTTCTTTAGTTCCAGAAACAGTGTTAGGCTTTTTTTGTTCGATTTGGGAAAAACTACTTGGCAAAGTTACTGTTGTCACTTTTGTAATATGCTATGGCTTGTGTCTTAAATGAGAACTTTTGGAATTCATTGTGAAACTATAGAAAAGAAAAGCCAAGGTATTAATTCAAATTTAATAACATAAACACTTTAAAAGGAGGATGAAAGGTGTCAATTATTAGTTTTGGTTGACTAACTTACCTATGTTTTTTGGTGTTTAAAAAAAAAACCCTAACTTCTGCTAAAGCTCTCTGCAAGGCATAAGGCAGATCTCAGTTCTTGTAATTTAAAATATTTGCCATGAATTTTATAGTTATTATGATAAAGTAGCAGCCAGCATATCCAGGTTGTTCAAGTCTGTATGCTGTGAATGTTTGACTAAGTCTCTCCTGAAATAGAGCCAAAGTTACTGTGCACATTTGTGAGGCTCATCACCACAGTTAGAAATAATTGCCCAAAGACAAGTGAGCTTGCAGATCACCTTGGTATATCCTGGCCTGCTTGAGTAGCTATAGTAGGGCATTTTTTCAATTACTGAAATATACTTGAAATACTTACTTCTAATCCTGTCAATATTTCAGATTTTGGATGTTTTTTCTAGCTATATGCTATACTGTTACCAGTCTTTTTGTATCCATACACCCTTAATCACCTCTTGAAAATGGCATCCTTTCTCTGTTTGCAAGTCTAAACACAAAATGTTGTGGCACTTCTTCCTGCAGAAATATTTTGGAGTGACCTCTTGATTTATTTCCTTTTCATCAGAGTTTTGTATCCAGAACTGAGTTGCTTTTACAAATACCTTTCACTTTCATTTAATGTAATTTTTTTCTCAGTTGAATGTGTGTCTTTGTTTTACTGTGCTGTAATTCATGTTACAGTTTGAGGCATCTCAGGAAATTATAAATTACTGTGATTGAACATGCTATAACTGGGGATGTTTTCCGGCAAACAAAGGTTGTCCTCAAGACACTGAGCAATCTAGCTAGCATTTACACTTTTTTCAGCATATAGCATTGTTAAAACGCCTTGTTAGTTACTACATTAGTAGGAGTAGAAGTCAAGGGAAAAGATGGAAAGCAACAGAGACAAAAACTATCTGGGAAGCCCAGTCGGAGACTGGGAATGTGGGCTGTTGGAAGACAGCACAGCCTTTACCAAGTCTTGTGCAAAATTCTTGTGAGAGCAAGTTCTTGGGAATATAAGTTGCTTTTGGACAAAATATTTGGGAAAAGATGTCAAAATTCTGAACACGGTGATGGCCCTGATTACATAATTAGACTTCATATAATTGCTTGTGACTTAATTGGAATAGATCCCACCAAAATAGCTCACACATATTGTGAAACCTCAAATATGTGGCATTTTTGAGGCAAAAGAGGTAACAGCAGCTCTAAGATATCAGAGAGAGGATAATCACAAGCTTTGACGTTAATTAACCTGAAGCTTAGAAGTAGTCTGGTGTGTCAGTGTGAGACGTAGTTTTCAGTTTTTCTTTCCTGCTAAGCATGGTGATTTCTGCTGGAGAAAAACAATGCTGGGCAGTGTTGTGCTGTGAGTGAGATGTTCTGCTGCAAAACTGACCCATTCTACCCTTTCTCAGTAGCTGCTCTCCTCCAGAACTGCATTTGTGTTAAGCAGGTGCATTTAAACATGAAATAAGGAGGATGCATTTGACAATGTATTTGAAACGTGCTTTTTAGCAGTGACAGAGGACAGCAAATTGTGAAATTCTAACTTAACCAGGCTTTTCTAGGGTTTGTAGGAGAAAAGAAATGCTCAGTCTTGTTATCTCACACCTGTCAATCTAACCTTCATCTATCAGACCAGATGTAACCTGGAAAGAACTTCATGCTTTTCAATCATGTCTGCTGGAGCACAGGGTCAGTCATTTTTGTGCCAATTCATATGGAACAGATGTGAGACAAATCTGAAAGCGTTTATAAATAAATAATAAAGTAAACTCATCACATTGGAGACTGGTTAACAAGTAGTGGCCTATAGCAGTGTCCTGCTATTGAGACAAAGCTGACAAAAAGCACAGATTTAGTTAAATAAATTTACACAGAGCACAGGTCTGTTAGAGAGTCTCAGTGAAAGGAGTGGCCAAAAGAAGTATTACATTTGAGTGTGATGTGAAATCATGGGCTTCCAGTGAATGAGAGGAAAACTAAGGAAAACTGCTGTTGTGACTTGTTAAATAGAACAGGAAGCAAGAAACTGCTAGGAAGATACCTGAGGAATCCTTAAAATGAGAGAGAGTCTAAAACCAGATGAAGAGTAGGAAGAGGAACCACTGATAAATAAAAAGGCAAAAAAGGAATGAGTTTATCCTCAATAGCTAAGTGTAGAAGCCAGAAAGGAAACAACACATCATTAGAGATCACACAAGGAGGAAGAGAATCTACTCAGACAGTAGTTCATATACTTTTATTTGGGGCTTTTTTTCTGTAGTTACTCCTTGTGGTTTGTTCAGCATTGGAAAATAAAAAGAGACCATGTTATAGAATGGGGAGGCAGACAGGCAAGTGCCAGTTTAATTTGCTTTGGGTACAAAATTATATTGTTCGTTATTTCAGTTCATTTGTAGGCAGTTAACTTTGCTGTACCATTGTTGAAATAAAAGTGTAGAACTGCTGCAACAGAGTATTAAGGAAGAATAATATCTATTAAAAATGAACTCCCTTTGACACTATAATAGCATTTAATTGACATTAAATAATTCTTTGGAGCCATTAAGAATATTATATGAATGCAAATGTGTGAAACATTTCCATCATATTGAATCAACATCTTCAACAGACTTCCTCTTTTGCAAGTGAATTTAGTACTCCTGAAAGTTCCATGCTGGCATTTCTGAAGAGTGAGGTCTTACTGTGTGAAGCTGGTTTGTCACAGCAGTTGTGCTAACAGGGCATGGCATTGAGGAGCTGATGAGAGCTTTGTGGAACCTGTTTAGCCTTTCCTTGAGGCTGCTGGCACCATCCTCAGCCATCCAGTGATGGACACTGTGCAGGAAGAAAGAAACAGTAGCTTGGAAAGCAGATGAGCAGATCCACATGATTGCCACGACATTGTGTACTCTCTTTATGCTTTGTTCAGTTATAAGACTTCTAACAGTTGTGACAAACACAAGTAGTGTAATGTTTTTGATTCATCTTTCTCAGGGGATAGACAAGCCTGGCTGAGAGCATCATGGGTTTTTAGGGGTTTGGTGTTTGCTTCCTTCTGACCCCACTAATGTTTTCACCTGTCTTTTCATCTGCTGGGATTGAACCTACTAGATGCTATGCCTGAGAAAGAATGGGCTGGATTGCATTCTCAAGAGCTCCCTTCATTCTGAGATACAATAAAACCAGCATGGAAACAAAAGGAGGCTTTAACTGAGCAAACTGTTGGTGTCTGAGAGCTCTGTAGTCCATAGTTGAGTGCAGCTACTGGAAGACATGGCTTTGCTAAGCACATTGTGGTGTGTGAGTCACTGTCTGGATTTGCCCATAATTTGCCCACTAATAGGCTAGTGCATGGGGTACAACAGAACAAGTGTTAGATCTGTTAATTTGGGCAAGATATTTCTCTTCTAATGAGCAGATTAAGCCATAGCTGTCTACTGACCAGCATAACAGAAAACAGCTTTTTATTTGTAGTCTCTAACTTCTTGGGCATCTACTGAATTTTGCATTTCCTTCTTAATTAGGAAGGCATTTTCCACTTCCAACGGGATGCCTTTGGGAATCCTATCAATGCACACTGGACTTTTTTATGTATTTTGAGTACTTACATGCAGATACTAAAGCAGACTTTCATGCAGTGAATCTAGCAATGAATCATTATTTAGGCCTGGTTTTCTGTGGATATGTAAGGTATTTTAGGGAGAGAAGTCATTCCTGCAGTGACAGATGGAGGGTTTCTTTATATATGCTTTGGTGCAAAGCAAGAGCTAAATTCAATTCGATGATTTGAATGAGATTGTGATGTCAACACTTATTATTTAGAAAAGCATGGATCTGTATGTATCTTTACAAATGCAATTGTATTTATGGGATCCTAGTTTAAGAGTTGACTTTTCAGGAAAATCCACAGCCTGTCAATGGGAACTGTGTGTTAAGTTCCTTTAGCTTGACAGCCTTAGTCCACAAGCCTACTTTACAGAGGTGTTTGTAAAGTGTTGTTTTCATGCTGGAAAAGGCAATAGTGATGTAACTGGTTCAAGGAAAAATATCTAGTAATAGCTTATAATATTTTTTTTGTTATAATCATAGCAAAGAACTGCTGTCAATATCTGGAATAATTATTCCAAATGCATAGGATTTTCCAAGAAACTACATTTCTTAAACAGCTGCTGCATGACTTTAGGGCAAGAAGGACCTACATAATTGAATTTTGGTTGCACTTCAGAGCTACTGTGGGCAGTAAAGGAACATTAAAGATTATTTATTTCTCTAATTTTCCAAACGTTTGGCTAAGTAAATATCTGTGTACCACCTCACCCAGCCAAGCACTGTCAGTCCCATGAAAACCCAGGGCGGGGGTTGCTGGAGTGTGCTGGACCTCAGGGCTTTTCAGTATTCCAGTGTGAGGAGCCTGAGGTTGCAGAAGGGATCTGAAGTACAGGGACTGTTTGATTCAGCAGAGCCACATATGGAAAACATACCTGAAAAATAATACTTTTTCCTTTTCAACATGAACATGAGTTTATACTTCCCACTTCAGATCCCAGCTTCTGGAAGGGTGGCAGCTATTGCCAAAGAAGCCTAATGAGCCCCTTTGAAATGTTTTCAGAGAGGAAGAAGGGCTTAGTTCTCAACTAGGAAGAGGTGGAGTGCTGGAAATAGAGGATGGAGAAGAATCCCAGCTTCACCTTTCCTGATATTGAAATAACTACCAGGATTTCACTGCAAATAGGTGTGATTTGAAGTGGAAGGGACTAGAAAATCGGTGTCAATCTGGAGATGAATTTTCCTGTCCTGAGAAGCATCTTCTCAGATCATAGTGAGAGCTATGCCATCATTGTGTGCTAGGACTTGGACTAATCGAGGCATTTAAGTTCATAACTCTCATTGAAGATTCTCAGTTGAAAGCTGAATATTTTTTTGCTTGGGGCCTGGAATAATTTCTTTTGTTGTTCTGTGGTATTTAACATCTAAAATTGAGGACTTCTTGGAATAATACCATTTTTGCTCAGCCGTTTGCATTAGACAAGTACTGATTTAGCAGGCAGAAATGCTGGCCAGTAACATTATACAAACTTGCACCAAAAAGTTTGTAATTTTAGGTCCTAGCTCCCCAAGTTCTACATTATCTTTGGTTTCTGGTGTTTTGGTTCTTTTTGCTATTTTTATTCTCTAAGGAGTGTTCCACCCAGTGCATGTGTTCTGATTAAAATTAGTTTATGCTTGAAGGGGTTACAATGGATATAGAGGCATCTTTTTCCAAGAAAATATTTTTAAAATGGATAGGTATTTGCCCAATATTTTACCATATGTCCAAAACATTTGGTAGTTACATAAACCACACTTGCTCTGCGTTTCCTTAGATTGCTGTCCTATATATGGCTGTGTATTTTTAATAATATGATAAGTTGTTATCACATCCTTATGTATACTTGGAATAGAGTGGGATGTTCTCAGAACTCTCACCTGCTGCACCTTGCTCACTGGTCAGGTTTGTGGGGAATGCTGGAGAGGGTGGTGTAGCAGAGAAGTTGAATATTTATACTGAAGGTAAATTATTAATTCTTTACTTTTAGACAATGTGGTGCTTTCCTCATTCACTACCTGCAGTGAGACAGAGCAAGCTCGGTGAAGAAATGGCTCTGTCACCAAGGCACTGTTTCCTTTCAGTCAGTGTCCATGGAAACCTTGGTCAGTTTTTATTTTCTTGTGTGGTTATCATTGAAGTGCAGCTTCCAGGGGAAAGGCTTTGGCCACTGACCTCCTGAAGAACAGGCAGGTGAATTGTCCACTTTTTGCAAGCAGGCCATTTGTGCTGCTCAGGGGACTGTACTGCCCTGCACAGCTGAAAATGTGGGCAGCTTCTCATGCTCTCTAAAATTTAGGGAAGAAAGAGTTCTCTCTCACACCCCCCTGCCAGTTCATGCTCCTCAGCAGCTTTCCAGAGCCCTTCCCAATGTCCTCTTACAATACTGATGATGAGGAGGAATTTTACTATGTCCTCCTCTAAATGCAAGAGCTTTTTGAAAACAGCAGGATATTTCAAGGAATCAGATACGAAGCAAGAGAAGCAGAAGTATGCCTGGCATCTTCATATGGAAGTAATAAATGCAAATTTGTACTGTAAATTCAGAGCTGAGGTTGTCAGAAGAGATTTTCCTTGATGTGTGCACTGTTGTCATCTGACATGTTGGGTTCTGAGCTTAAAGCTTGATCTCAACGATGATGGTAAACTTTTAAACTCTAGAACAAATACACATGTAAATGCAACTTAATAGGCTCAGACGGTGATGTGCACATGATCTTTGTGCAGGTTTATATATTTTTATTAATATTTTAGGACCCATACTTTTGCTGCCTTGCCTGCAAACTCCTATGGACCAAAAAAAAAGATGGTTCTATGCTTCTAGAAAAGATCTGGCATGTTGTTTAATAGAAAAAGGGTTTAGCAGCTCTCTTTTTTTGTCTTTTTTTTTTTAATATATTTTTTCTTTAATAAATCAATCTCTGTATTACTTAGCTTTTATGTTACTATTTGATTTTTAAAATGCACAATTTGCTTCTAGTGCTTTGGTGTTTTGACTAGAGACTTTTAAACAATCCAAAACATTCACAAATGGGGGGAAGGCTTAATCATCAGCACCCAGTGCTGTACAGAGCAGAGAAGGGCTGTTAGAATAATACCAGCTGATCAGAAGGATGTAGTATAAAATAGAATCTGGAAAAAGAAATTAAAAAAAAACCCAAAACCTAAACAAGCCAAAGAAAATAGAATATGAAGTAAATTGAAAACTGAAATGAGAGAATTAACTTCATAAAAGAGGGCAAAGATAGCAGAGCCTTTTTTAAATTAGTATAATTTGTACCTATATTTAAACAAAAGAATTGCTTTTAAGTGCTTCTCAGCCTCCCTGGTGTATTGTAGTACCTGGATGAGATGAGGAGCAGCCGCTGGGTGCCACTGTTGAGTTTCAGAGCACTGGGCGAGGCAGGGTTTCTGTGGCAGCCAAAATTTGTAGCTGGGGAAGAGTGTGTGGGTAGTAGTTTTGCAACAGAAATAAATTATTTCTGCAGTTTTAAGGTTTGTGAAATTGAACTGCAACCAACATTTTCGTCTTGCAGTTTCATCAGATATTATCATATCTGGTAGTAGATCACAGTGGCAGGTCCAACATGCCCCGTTCCCTGCACCCCTGCCTTCAGAGCAGAAATGGTGCTAAATGAGAGAGGTGGTAAATAACAGAGGACTAAAAACTTGCTTTATTGTTCTGAGGCGTTTTGTCTCGTGTTACAGCCTTTTGGGCAAGCATATCTAGTCAGGTCTTTCTAAGTAATAACATGTTAACTTGTGTATTACAGTGCTGAAGTGCAGGAGACCCCACTTTTTGTATGGCTTTCCATCAATGATTTTCTTGGTCAGCAGAGTGTAAATATGCTTTGGATGTAGCTTGCCTGTGCCTAGAAAAGCAGGAGGAGTAATGGTGACTCACAAATTCACTCATAAAATGAATGTGATTCTAAATAGCTCTGGTTTGGGTAGCAGATAATTAGAGCTCGGTGAATCAGAAACACATTTTTGAAAATGGGTAATGTTATCTGAAACAAGGTTTCTGTGTAGAGATACACACTTCATTCACGCTTGTCCAGAATAACCACGTTGTGCAGTCTGTTCTTCTGGAATACTTTTGATCATTTGCTCTCAGTCAAAATAAAGAAAAGTTAGAAAGGTGTGTGTGAGATAGGCACAGCACACAGAATTAAAGGAAAGTCTACCATGAGCATGCTTCAAAGCTATGAACTGGGATTTGGATTTTAGGTCTTGATCTAAGGAAATCACTTAAAGAAAATAACTAGTTCTCTTGAATTCACTGGCTTGAAGTTAGCACCTTTTGCTTTGGTTTTTGAAATGAGGCTTTTCATGTTGTAATACTTTTGATAAATATTTTGCTAATTCCTATGATGAGAAACCTGTCAAGCATGAACAAGCTGTGTTTGACCTACCATAGACTCCACCTTAGCAGCAAAAGAAAACTCTTGATTTATAATTTGAGACACAAGTATCTTTGTGGTGCAGACTTTAACCCATTACCTGGTCAAATGTGCAGCCACATAAGCTTTCCAGACAATGACATGCAGAGACAGAAGGTGAATTATAGATTCTATAGGTTTCCTTCAAGTTTAATTCCTTTCCACTGATAGGGAAAACTTCTGCTATCTCCTTACATATATATCCAAGCATTATTTAAGAACAAATATTTTTTTATTTTTAATTTACCATAAACTTGTCCATTTCTTCTTTTTCATACCTCTCAATATATAATTTGGAAAAAAAAATAAAATTGAAATTCTCTTAATTTTCTATCCTGAATTTGGGAATTAGCAAGCCTTATTTTTTCATGTTGAACTGGCAGGTGTTTGTGGCAAGGTTGCATATTAAATATCAACACTTATGAGAATATTTGAGAAGTGAGTTAGTAATTTTCATTTTATAGTGTTATAAATAAAATACTGGAATGTCTTCCATGCCTCCTTATATTCTGGGGTTGCAGCTGGGGTAGGTGTGTTCCTTCCACTTCAGCTTTCTGGACAGGTCAGTACTTAACAGAATGAGTATGGGTATGAGGCCTCTGGCCACAGGTAATATTTTGATTATTGTATGATTGCTGTTTATCCTTGAATGAGTGCCAGATGCTTGGGCTGCCTTGAGGTGCAGCTCCTGTCCCAAATTTGCCCAAAGTCACTGTCTCTGGAGGAGCTGTCCCCACTTTGTGTTGTGGTAGGGGAGCTACAGGCACAGCCAGTCCTTGCAAAGATTTAGAAAAGGTAAATAAGGGAACAGTAAAGCAGAGTCCATAATCAGCTACACAGTTCAAAGTACCCAGGAGTCGTTTTATTCAAGATATAGATTTTGCTGATTACTTTAAGACCATCACATAAAGAATGGAAATTACTTTTCACAGCACTCTATTTTCCTTATATTTTTTCTCATTTTGTACTGTGACTGAAATAAAGAATTACTTTAAAAGAAAAAGAAAAAAAGCTCTACTAAAGCCCTTCTTTTTTTGTGTGTGTCCTCACCAATTTTCAGACTCAATTACTCCCAAATTACAATGTACAATTTTTTCCATGACATTTGAATATATTCCTTTTATATGTATTCCAGATTTGCATTCATATTTTGCTATAGCCTTGCATAAAATACCTCACTGTGATGCTCTGATTATTTGATTAATTCACTCTGTAAAGATCTTTGACATTCTTAGTGAAAGTTTCTACAGAATTTGTAAGTTTAATTTATCAATTCAAGGAAAATCATGCAGGAAAAGAGCAGTAAAGGGACAGAAAATGATGGTGTCATTTGCATGGCTGTTAATGCCAGTATTTTGAAGAATAATGATCGTGCAAATGCAATGAAATATGTGTTGTACTGCAGTGAGAAAGTTCTGTATTCATTTCTTTTTCAGCTAAATACCCACTTAAACTCTGGCACCAATTTTCACTGTTTACTGATCTGAGGAGTTAAATGTTAATCATGCCATGTTACCGAAATATTTTTTTACTATTTCAAATGAATTCATTTAATCATAGCCAAGGCAATAATTAGCAAAGAATAAGCCTTTGTGTGCAAGGATTTATAATAGAAATGAACCTGAACATTCAAAATTTTCTTTCTTTGTCTCTCTGATGCTATTGTGTGAATATGAAGTTTCTGACTCCCTCTAAAACTTCCAGGGTGGAACACAATTCAATCAAAGAAAGTCTGGGATCTGAGCTTCAAAATCCCAATTGTAATCTTTAGGGCCTGAGATAATTTTTTTTAATGTCAGAAAGACTATTCTTAAATGGTCATTTACTTCTAGCTTAGTTTTGTCATTAAATATTACCCACGTGCCTCTCTCTATTTTGGTAAGGTGGAGTTCCCATTTTTATCTGTGTATTAAACTCTGCTCTTTGTGTGTCAGTTATAAATTTTCTTTTCCCTGAAAGTAACTCGTCAGAGTTATCAGAGATGCATTTCTTTCTCCTAAGTTAAACAAAAAGTAATCCAAATGCTCTCTTTTGAGAAGTCAAGTTTGCTTTTTCAGATTTGTTTGGGTATACAAGGTCTCCAAATGTGAAAAGGAGTAAATGCTGAAGAAAAATCATAGAGAAAGTCTAGTGTACACAGTGATGAAGGCACATTCAATTGGCATAACTTCTTACTATAGGGTTCCTACCCTTACTATAGGAGTTCCTACCCCTCCTGGGAGTGCTAAATACCCTCTGCAGTGGAGGCAGAGCAAATGACACTGAGGTGTGCCCTCAGTTTCCTCCCAGCCTGAGGGTGGAGGACTTTGCTTCTGCTTCAGCAAACTGCACTTCGCTGCTCTCAAATCTGTCAGTTGTCATGGTGGAAATAGGAAAAGTGAACTCTAGATGGAAGTGTAAATTCTAGAATGCTGTAATGCTGTGTGTGAGGAAACTGGTCTCATATCAGGGCTGGTCACTGCAGCAGTGCCACAGTGAGCAGGGATGAGGGCTGGGTCACACTGCCATGGTCTCTGTTCTTTGGGGTTACTGCACCACAGGCAGCACTGACCTGCTGAGATAACCCCAGTGCTGTGTAACCTGGTGGAACCCTGACTTTGTCCCAGTGGGCTGTGTCCAATCATTAAAACAATGTAAACTGCAGAAACAGTGGGTTTTTTTCTCCTTATTGCGGGCAGGTGTTACACAAATGATTACATAAATATAGCTAAAAATAAACATTATCCATAGCTACCTCAGTCCTGAAAGATCAATGGCTATAAAAAACCCGCTACATTTCATTGGCTCTGTAAAAACAGACCATTTCCTGCTGACCTTTAAAGAATTCTTTTTCATGATTACCTATTACAGGAGGATAAACCTTTAGATTTTAACAGAAAAGAAAAGGAAAAAAAAAAAACCCAAAGTATCAAACTTTGTAGGTTTCTGAGGTGCTTGCTGAACTTCACGAGTTGTTTTTCAAACTACAGTCACTTAGTAGCAGTTATATGAAACTTAAATAGTGTAGATGCTGCCCTTTTCAGTTATTTATAAAGCCACTATATTCCTTGGAATACTATTGAGACAAAAGACCCAAGGCTCTCTGATGGTCTTTCAGTAGTGCCCGGGTCTCATAGTTTGTTTTTTGTCAAGTGTTGGGAGTCACTGACATGTGCTCTGTGACAAAGGAGGCTGGGTGAGATTCCAGGTGAAGCAGGAATGTGCACAGGGTATCTCGGCTGGGAGAGCAGGCTGGCTGAGTGCTGGGAGCTGTAAAGCCCTGGGATGTGATGGTGCCTTTGGATAGTGCTGCTCCCTGGCCCAGTGCAAGGCTGAACAAGTCGGAACAGATGTGAAAGGAGTGCAGTAACTGGCAGGAGCTAATGAGAAGAGACTTCAGCCAGGAGAGACAGACTTACCTGGGGAGCATCTCGGGTCTCCAGAGGCACATGAGGACCTGTGCTGTGCTCAGCCATATTATCTGAGCATCCTGTCACGGTCAGATTTCTACATCTTCTAGATGTGCTGTGGCATTGCAGTGACATGGAGGAGATCAGAATTTATCATAGCTTGATATTCATATTAACCCTCTCCACCGAGGTTGGTGCAGTATTGGTGCATGCCTGGAACAAATGGTGTGTGGCAGTGAAGAGGGAATTGGAACTGGAGCTTACTAACTGCTCAGTTACAGAACTGAAAACAGCCCGTGTTTCCACTCATTAATTGATGACTTGAATGCCCTAAAGAGAAATTATTTCCAAAACAAGAAGGAGGTAGCTTGAAGTGGATACAATGGTTTCTAGATGTGATTTAGTCCACCCTCTCAATTACTTTTTAATCTGTGTCCAAATTCCCAAGCACCCTACTAATTTGTAGTTGTGTTATTAGCAGGTGGCTGCCAGCAAGCAAATTCTAAGCAGTAAAAAAATGTTGCCGTTGACAGAAACAGCCCCACAGAGACATACTCATCTGGAACCTGAAGGCAGATTTAGACACTTCAAACATATGGTCTAGTGCTTTTGCCCAAACCAGGCAACAGCAGAGGACTTACCTAATTAAAGATTTACTTTGTTTTTACTTCATTCCCTTTGTCTTGCCGTTTTAAAATGATCTGCCCTTTATTCATTCAACAATAGGGGGGTCAAGGCTGAAATCTTAATGAAATTGCTCACAGAGCAAGAAAATACCTGGTTTGCTTGTGAGCGCTGATAGTTCAGGCTCTTAGTCATAGAAGGTTGAACTGAAAGGCATCAGTGTTAGATTATTTTGTTCACACTCTGGCCAAATAAAACGTGCTTCTCTCTCAGTCCTGTGGTTTCTTCAGTGTTTTTTGTTCCTTGAGTTGGCTGGAGTGGGCTCAGGCACAGAATTCCTGTAGTGTTTATATATGATGTGTATATCATTGTTCTTGTTCAATTAACAGCTTGTTCCCTCTGGGTTGTAGAGGTATTTGGATCAGTTTAGTAGCAGACTCATTCTGCAAAGTACTCCTTTTCTCAGGACTTAAAGTAGGACTTAAATGATGAGTATTTCGCAAAATTTTCTTCTGAGTACCTTTTATTTGATCAGCTGTATTTTCACCCGACTCATATTTTCCTTTTAGGGTGACACAGATGTGGAAACTGTATTAAAATTTGTTGAAATATTCCAGTCAGTGTCACCACAACTTCAGTTAAGAAATTTTTATCCTTTTCTTTTTTCACAGGATTGACCATAGCTATAAATGAGTCTTGGTTTTTGTCAACAGGAATGCAGTAATAGGTTAATAATATCAGTGATTATGTCAGTTAATGCAAACCACAAAATTCGAAGTTAGAGCTGTTTTTCTTTTAAAAATGTTGAAGTTTCCATTACTTGGAGCTAAAAAATAAGAAAAAAACACTAGCAAGATTGGCAATATTGCTCTTTAAGGTATTGCATACTCAGACTATGGGATTGTAAATAAGAAGGATTTGGAGAACTATAAAGTACATTTTCCAAATCTTCTATAATTACTTTCTTGAGCTTTCATGACAAAAATAAGATGTAAGACGGGTCCATTTGTATGGGATATATCTTGTTTTGTTATATCCTTATAACGTTTAATCCAAACTAATTTTATCCATGTGATACAATTAGGACATTTAATCCAGTATATGTCACTTTTTCATTTTATTGAATGTCAGTGAGAAATGGAAATAAACCTTGACAAAGCCCTGTTCTCTCACATGTCCATCTTCCTGTATCTGTTGGGATTATTAAAGGGCAAAGAAATTCCTCTGCAGCAAATTCAGCCAAGCAACAGCAAGGGCTCTCTAGGAGCCAGACTGTTCTTATTTTTGTAGAAATACCTTGAGCTCTGTTGTGGGTAATGGGTAGGAAGGAAGAAGCTTTCTGCACCAGGTGGTCTTAAACTCTCAGTTTTGAAAATGGATTCCATACCCTCTGAAAATGCAGTGAATTTGCATGCCAGTGGAGGGAACAAGGAATGTGAATCCACGAAGATCTCAGTGCAGTGTGCTCTGGGATGAGCCACTGGGGCCCCTCCCAGGCTCACCCATCCTGTGATTCTGGAGACACTTGAGGCTGAAGCATTGATCTGGCAGCACTTTGTGTTCTGGTGGAGGTGGGATCCATCTCGGTTCAGAAAACTTGGGCTTTTATTGATTCCTAAATATAGCTATTCCTGAATGCAAAACAAGCCATTTTATGAAAGATTTTTTTCTGCTTAGGTTTTGCTGTCTCTGTTCAGAGGTCACAGCTGTGGAACTAATGTAGGATTTTACAATTCGTTTTGTTTTTAATGAGTTTGGTCCTTGATACTTTTCAGCTAAAAGAAAGGATTCTATCTGCAGTTCAAAATGTTGGAAAATCGACTTCTCATTGATTACTGCCTCTGTGTGTTGCGATAGATTCCTTTTTCTCCTCTTTTTCATTAAAGTTCAAGTTTTATTTCCTTGTACCATCATTTCTCCTTCTTACATGTTTTCCACCACTTCATTTTCTTTCCCTAAGAAAGAGATTTGAGCACAATTTTCTTTTTATTAACAGTTCTTACTATCTGTTAAGGTTCGTGCCTCCTCATTTGCCTAGTCTTCCCTCTCCCACTTCCACTGCTCCCACTGAAGCCATTTATTCAAACTTTTCTTTCTCTGGACTGTAAAATGTCACAGAACCATTCTTTTTGCCATTTGGTGTAAAGCTGATTTAATCTGTCAGCTGACATGTGAGCATTAACCTTTTCCTTCTGTGTTTTAACAGGACTGAATTTACCAAAAACACAGAGAAAATATCAATGTGCTAGGGAACATAAAGTAAATCATATTAAATTAGTCTCCTTTTTGAATTTATATTCACTCAGGAAAGCAATTTATTTTGAAGATATGGGATTATTTCACAGTGGTTAAGTATGTTTTCAGCTTTAATTGACATGACAGATCAGTAGTGATCAACTCTCACAGTGGCTTTTCTTATTAACAGATTAGACTTTTTGAGTCTTTGACTCCCTCTTGAAACTTCTCTGTATTAGATTTGACTTTCAGGCTAAGATTTATTTTATAGAGTCAGTTGCTTTGTAGGTAGTTAGTGACCTTTTCTCGCCTCTGTAAAATTCTTGTCTAAGGGCATTGACAACTAAAACTTACTCTTTAGTGCCTATTTTCTGTAATGTCCTTTGAGTGTGATAATGAGCAAATCCTTTTTTAGCCATTTTAGCCAGGACTAATTCTGACATGGATGGAAACTCAGTGTGAGAAGAGTAATCTAGAACTGGAATAAGATGCATCAAGTAAATGTCTTTTTAATGTTTGTGTAACTCTGAACAATGCTAGCTAAACTGAGTGAGATTTGTTACATTTTATTTACCAATAGATTATTTCCAACATTGCTATAAAACATAATTATTATTGTGTCTTGTAAACCTTGTACCAGTTTTATGAATTTGTGTAGTGCAGAACTTAGAGAAGTTTACTAGAAAGAAGAGATTGAGTCCCCTTGTAGATTTTGCCATTATTGTTTACATGATCTTATGCAAGTGATTTCTTTCTTATTTCAGTATCGTATTGTTTTCTCCTTCAGAGTTATAAAAGAGTTCATTAATCAGAAATTTATTCAGAGATTAAATTTATTAAAATCTTATTATTCAACTAGAATTGAAGATTTTTATAATTTCATATTAACCTAATTCCAATTTCCTTCGAAGAACACTTGCTTTAATTCTCCCATGATTGTCTTCCATCATCAAAATTTTGATTATTATTTTTATTTATTTTTAAAGTGCCTCAGTAACTGCGTTTTTCTTTCCCCAAACAAGCTCAAAAATAAGAGCCAGTCAGGCAGAAGACCTGACTGATTTTAGTTGCATAACTTTGAGGCACCTCTTAATCAAGCTAATATATGAGTAGTTACTTCCACAGAAGGAAAGCTTTAATAAGTATGTCAGGTGCTATTATGTAAAATGCCTTGTAGAAATCCAGATAAACAATAACTTTATTAAATAGATCTGTAATATTGAAAGGGATTATTCTGCCAGGATGCAGGATCTTCTCTCCAAAAAATGCAGTTTCAAAACATTGATCTGTAAAGAAGTCTGAATACTCATTTCATCTGAGAACATTTTTTTTCTTACCATATGCATGGACAACAGAGTGAGGTATTCATTCTCACTTCAGGATATTGTTGCTCTGACTGTAAAATCTATTCTTTGCATGATTACAGCCCTTTCTGCCCATGGGGAATTACATTTTTCACTTTACCCATTCTTCCCTCCTCATGCTGAACATGGTGGGAGTTCTAGAGAAATACACTCCCGTGGTCCTGTGGTTCTCAGCTGCAGGAAGGGCATAAACCAGTTCCATGTGGCTGACTTTCCAGGCATTGCTGTCTTCTCCAATTAGCTCCTGTTGTATCCCTGCATGTGCTGCATATGGAATAACATCTCATGATAAAACCACCAAAGTGTAACAGCCACCATCAAATCAGCAGCCTGTTTTATTGATACATAGAAGTGGTAATCAATACAAACTGATAGAAGCAGAAATGGCAAAACAATCAAATATTTATAGCTTTTGTATCATTGCCAAATATTTATTTATGTTTTAGTGTTCTAAATTTCTATGGGTCTCCTTGTTGTCAGTGAAGAGGGAAGTTATTAATGCATTTCTTTGGATTAATTAATTATCCTGAAGCCATTGTTGCTTTTTAGCAGTGTCACATTGCAGAGATGCCAGAATGAAATCAATCCACGTGTAGTGACACAGACTGGACATCCTGAAATCCTTTATTTCTCTTATGTTTGTGGGAGCTGATGGAAAATAATCTTTTGGAAAATTAAACAAACAGTGAAAAAGGGCACCATGAGGTGAATCTTAGGGTGAGTTGACTGACGTGAAATTCCCATTTTTGCCAGGAAGCCTCTCCCTCTCTGCCTTTTCTCTAGAGGCTGTGAGCATGTTCAGTTGAATGTTGCTTCTACCAAATGTAATTGTTCCACTTTCTTAAAAGTAAGCTATGATTAGCACTCTAGCACCAGCCTTAGAGAAATCAATTAAGCATAATTCCATCGTGTTGGTTTCTTGTTTGAACCTATAGTTTATTTAACAAGAGGTGGTGACGGGTGGTTGTTGACAATTTTGTTTTGCAGAGTAAATTGTGAGCACTTTTTCTTTATAAAGTGTTTTCTTCTAGAAGAAAGAATACAGAATGAAGTATTTTTATGTTTTATTGAAGACAATGATAAGGTAATGTTTCTCAGTTCAGTGGGTTTGGGGCTTTTTTTATGGATGTTGTGTATGTAAACCTACACACCTGCTGCAAAATTGCAGAAGTCTTTTAAATCATTTACAGCCATGCTGATGGCTTGCAAGCCAGAGACATGTTAGTCCTTTACACAAGGGATTTTTCTCCCTTTTCCAATCTTTCTGAGATATATGTAATAGTTATGTGCTTTCAAATTGCAGAGTGTGTGTATATGCATATATCAATATACATAAATATATATAACAGCCAGTTTAAATTCCAGCTAGAATGCTGGTGCTGCTTTTGCCATGGGCAAAATTCCAAATTAATATTAACTGTGTAGTCTGTCTGTGTTTGGTGCAATTACCACATAATTCTCTCCATATCCAGGCATGCAGAGCCCTGCTGCAATGCACAGGAGGCTCAGCTGCCTTGGGTCTGTGATAAAATTCTAGGGAACCCTTGGAAAAAGGGATTCTCCTGATTACTGGCTGTCAGTCTTCCATTATTGCCAGTTTGATTTGCATTTGCTTTTCATTTAATTTGCCTCCAATAATATAGCACTGTGATGGAGAAATTGTATTTTGCCCAAACGAGCTTCCTACTTCTGCTTTCCTTTCATTCAGACAAATATTTTTTTGAAGTTAGGAAATGATAAGGTGCTCAGAGACAAGTATAAATGCAACATTTTATTTTCTGTATCTTATTAATGTCAGAATTTAGGGCATATCTACCAGATATTTTAAGGGAATGGAATTCAAGCTATGCACACAGTTTCTTTTCTTGGCCTGTATATCCATCTGGAAATTGCACTGATATAATGGCTGTATCCTCTACATTGAGGTACCTGTGTTATTTAAATATTTGGGGCTGTTACATGGTCACACAACTTAAAAGAATAACCCAAGGCTGAATGAAAGCACTGATACAGGTTAAAGTGTTGTTCAAGTAGTTTAGTCCAGAAAATCAGTGCTGGAAAGGAGGAAAGAAGATGCTGGCTCTGGTGACACCTCAGTCCTTCTGATGGCAATGCCTGCAGCATTTCTTTCCACTGAGGTGATTCTTTCTTTGTCTTCTTCTATCCGGATTGGTAACTCCAGACTTCAGGAATCCACAAATGAACCTGTTTGCTGTTGTCTTACTTTCTACAAATTCTTACTCTCTACAAATTCTTATGGAATAAGAACATCAATAATTCATAATTGGCCTGGGGAAAAAAATGAGAGGATGTTCTCCATCCCAATTTGTAGGTGGAACTTCTGAGTTGGAGACTTCTGATTGAAAAAGTTTGTAAGAAAACTGTGAAGCATGTAAAAGGATTTATTGTTGAGATTTTTTTTTTTCCTCAGCATTTTAAAATACGACTTCCATTCCTAAGAAAGGGAGTAAATGACAAAGTTTGTGTTCTTTATAGACACGGGATAATTCTGGTATAGCAATGGAGAATCACTCTGTGCTGCATTTCCCCCTGTGATTCCAGGTTGTTGCTGAGACAGAGAGCAGTCTCACTCTGCCTAAGGTGATGATGATCTTTTGGGAGTTAATGAGCAAGGGGATTGCTGCTCTGAGAGCAGCTCCTAGCAGATGACAGGATTAATTGAAATCAGAGTGAGAAAATTCATCTTTAGTTATTCCTGAATTTATCTGGAAGAGGGAAGTCTCCCACCATTCTTTTCTGCTTAGATAACTTCCTCTATGAGCTAAATTCTCGTTTTTGTGTATCCATATTGCATTTGAAAAGGAATGGAGAACAGCAAATCTTTCAATGATGTAAATTTGGGGGGGTGAGAGGAGGGAGGAATCCAGCTGTCTGTGACATGATTTTATTTTTTTTTTTCATTTAAGATACAAATAAATATTTTAAAAAGCAGCAAAAACGTATGAATGCATGCCTGAATTATTGGAAGTGTTTGGGTGGCTGGTTCCTATCCAGCTGTTCTTGGCACGTGATCTCCTGGAACTGTTCCAGATGGTTTCCAGCACATGATAAGGATATCACTGGGGCCTGCAGCAGGCACCTTCAAATTTTATTTATTTACTTTTTAAATTATTGTTTTACAAAAGTCAGCCAACTGTGCAACTTGTGCTCAATTATAGATGAATATGATAGTCCAGTGTTTGATCATGCTTTCCACCCTCATTCTAGGTATTTATATTTTAACATTCTTCCTGTCTTTCTGTGTATGCCTAATGAGTGATGGACCGTAGCTTGTTTCTGGATATTAACCTTTATGAAGAAAATCTGTTGATACTTATTCTTGGGCCTCTGATATCCTAGAAGCCACAGTGGCATGAACCTTATGACATGTGATGTTTTAATTTAAATTATATACAGCAGGGAAAATCTGCAAGTCTCTCTGTTGGCAAAGATGCAAAAAGTGATGATGTTAGCATTCTCAAAAAAAACACCCAGGTTTTGTAAATAAAAGGCTTTATAAAAAGTTGTAATATTCTTGGGAATCTTCTCAATATTGTCTGGGCTTATTGTTACTTACTTTAAAGGTGCTCTGAGAAATTTTCTTACAGCCCAAATATAGTGTGCATTTCTGAGCTTCTATACCCATGAAGCTGAAATCAGGTTCATGGAGTTAGTTCACAAGATTTAAAATCCTTCGCATAGCTAAATTTTTGTATTTCAGGTCTAGTGGGGTTATCTTGACCCATTTACAATCAATCATTTCTTTCAATCAATACACCTAGTATTTAATTTAAAACAAGTAAACTTTGTTTTAAAACTTTTAAATTACTTTTTTTTTCCATTAAGAAAAAGAAAAGGTTACTAATTAAGCACTAGAAAGTGGCTGAGCTTAGACTACAATTATAATTTTCTGGTTTACCTGTCCCTATTAGAATCATAGGTTATTCTTCTGAAAGAAAATTCAGAAATAAGTAAGGAAATAACTGTGAACTCCAATCCACTTAAGTCATAGATTAAGGACCTAGAATACAGTCCAGCTCGATCCTAGAGTAAGTCTAAGTCCTAGATGTATGACTTTAATTGTACTGAGGCTTTGTGATTAACTGGAGTTTGTGCAGCTTCTCTGAAGAAGTGGGAAGCTCCCTGTCTGTATAAATGTGTGCAATGCACTTCCCAGGATAAATGAGTGCTGGACACATTTGCATCAAGTTTTGAGAATTTGATGGGGTTTTGGAGTTGGTTTTTTTTCCTCAGGGAAGCTCTAGTTTGTCCAGTAGAGGTTTGGGATAGAGTTCATAATTAGGAAATACTTTATGATATAAGGGATATTATTCATCCAGAATTTCCAAAAATCACTTAGCTTTTGATGTGGGAATGCTTCTATTGAAAGTTCACACTTAAAGTTAGATGTGGTTGAGTGCTTTTTTTTAGGGCAAGAAAATAATCTCAGAGTGTGACAAGATCATCCTCTGAGGCCAAGTTGTAGTTCCATTGACTGTTAGACCTCCACATATTAGAGCTCTGAAAATAAGGACTAATAATTCAGATGCACACAAAGGGTGTTTTTTTTGTGATTTAAATAAATAATTTTGAAACCATCATTGCAGGACCTTCAGTGATATTCTGCATTTAAAATTACATTTATGTAATCCCTATGGGCTCTGTCACTAAGGAATAGTATTTAGGAACAATGAAAAATTCAGGTAGGCTATAGAATATCCACATTATTGTAAAAATTCAGGTTTTGGTTGGAATTGTCGTTAGAATTTTATGAATGTCTTGGAAGAATCATCTCATCTTACTCGTCTGAAGGTATTTGTTATGTTGTGCAGTCGAACATCTGTTCAGAGTTTTAAAATAGTTAAAGATGACAGCAGTCCTCTTCTGCTGGAGCATCCACAAGGGTATTGAACTGCCCCAGGATCTGTGTTTACAGAACATAGGCTGCATAAAATGCAGAAGATTAGGAAGATGCAGAGGGAGTTGAAACTGTAAGACAACAACATATTTTATGTATGTTTTATTTATAGTTGTGAAACCTGTGTTTACTGAGAGCTCAAGTAGGTGCACAAACAGGCAAACAAAAGTAATAAAGTACCAAACAACTAGTACAGTGCTAGCATAAAAAGAGAAGAAAAACAAAGAGTGAGTCTTTTGTTCTCTCTACCATTGTAGTTTTCTTTCTTAAACTTGTTATTTGGCTTAAGGAGAGGGTTCTGTCTCACACCAAGTAGGAAGGGAGCCTAATCCACCTGGCAGCTCATAAGGAAATTATCGCAGTTATTGAGAGTTCAGAGTAATGTAAGTGCTCAGCCTCAGAGCATAGGCTGTAGGAGAAGGCATTAAAATCAGACCACAGCTCTGGTGATGCTGTCTGCATCTTTGCATTTTTATTGGATTCCCAGAACATGATGTTCCCATGAGAGGTGTGGATCCACAGTATGGACTTTTAATTTTTAGACCTCATTCCACCTAAAGGGATTTGCCCCTGTGATCTGCAGGCTTTTCAGGTTAAGTAGAGTGCTCTTGGTGTGCCAGAGCATTGAGGTGGCAATAGGCTGAATTCTGCTTCAGGGCAGCCTGAGTAGCCTTGGCCTGAGCTGCTCCCTCTCAGGATGGTCTTGCCAGGCTGCTTGTCAGGAAAGCTGGGTGAAGAGCTGGTGTCACTCAGGAGGCATTGCCCTGGTAAATACAGCTCAGCTGGGCACATTTCCTCTCTGCTGTAGTAAGGAAATTTTATCGTCTCAGCAGATGGCCAGAAATCCTGAAACACTGATTTAATTAACTGAAATCCCACCACCAGACAGCAGCTCTTGTGGCTGCATCTGGAAGTAGAGCAGGATGCTTAAGGGGTAATACTGTCCTTCTGAAATTGAATTAGGCAAACACTGGGACATCTAGGGGTTACATAAACATTTGTGGTTGGCTGGGGAGGACAGAGTAAGTGCTGAACTAGAGTGCAGAATGTCTTTGGAGACCACTGCTGTTCATCCTCCTGAAGATAAGCATTGTTGTGCTGAGCTGTTTGGTAGTCTCAGTTGCAGTGGCTGGAAGTCAGCTTGAGTTTTGAAAGTTTTACAAGTGTGGTAGGGAGATGGGCATGAAAGAACAGATTGTGGGCTTTAAAGCACGTGAGACTTGCATTATGTTAGCATTTGATTGCTAGGCTGGCTTCATTTTGGTAGAAAAGAGCAGTTTATCCCAGCTGCCTTTCAGTCCTGCTGTGGGTGGGTCAGCTGGGGGTGTCTGAGCCCAGCTAAAACCCAGGTGTCATCACACAGTCCACATGTGTCCACAGACCCTCTGCTGTGGATGGAAATAGCAGAGAGCATCCTTTCCTCCTGGGAATGCAGGAGCAGTAGAAAGGCTGTGCAATTAATTTGATTCCCCCTGTTTCACCAAGGTAATGCTTGGATACTGGCTGGACACCAAGGTGGAGCTGAAAAAAGCTAAGAGCTTTTTATTTTATTTTTATATTTATTTATTTAATTATATTATTTATTTTATTTTTCTATTAAAAGAGCAGTCCCGAGACTAATTCTTCTTTTCATTTCCACTTGCTCTGCGAAACCTTTGTCCTGTGTGCATGTTCCTTCTTTCCAAGGAAGGCCTAGGGCTTGGATAAGCTCCATTATACACAGTGAACTTCAGAAGTGATTTTGCTGTACTTTCATTGCCATCTAACTAGTGCTGCTTGCCTCATATGAGTCATCAAAGCCCCTCCTTTTTCTGAAATCCTCAGCTCCATATACAGAGATAGCAGGAACACGCAGAAAGGCTATGGGTGATTGTTGAAATAAGTGTCTTGAGGAAGAATTCAGTAAGCCTCTGACAGAGGTGGTTGAAAAAAAATAGGTGCAATGTTTTACAAATGCTTTTATTGTACTGATGGGTTTGGTAGTTGCTTTCCAGTAGTGAATTAGTGCAGATCACATCAGCTAGACTCGAGAAAAATGGCTTGTTCTTTACAAACATCTGCTTAGCAGTAAATTGCTTTCTCCAAGCTAGCTGTATGCAATCTTTTGCTTTCCTTCTGTCTCTGATTTAGCTCATGCTTCCTGTTTTTTATCTCCTCGGTGCAGTTTACTGTATCCATCAAAATAGGATAAAAAGGTCAAATGTCCTCAAATGTTTTTATAAAAAAGGGGAAAAAATGGAACTAATATAATCAGTCATACATGGCATTTCATTTATGTCATTTATTTCTTGTATTATGGCTCTAAGTGAGGTGAGTTACTTTGAAAGCAATGGTGATGAAACCAGCCCTCCTCAAGCTCTGGGGCATGGAGGGGAGAAAACAATATATATATAGAGAGAAAGAGATCCTAGATTTCTTTAGTAAGTAAAGGAACCTCTGTGAAGATTTCCATGATTCATGTGAGCACTTTACTTACAAAGCAGAGGATTTTTTTTTCAGATTGGGAAATCTTTTTTCTTTCTGTCTGCGTCTCATTATGTTGAAAGCTCATTAACAATTATACTGAGATGGAGGAAATAGATAAGGCTTCAGTAAATGTTGCTTCACTAGGATTGATTTCCTTTGTGGAGATTTTGCTTTGGGTTGGGTGACAAGCGGTTGGTATGGGGGCTGGTTTTTGTTTGTTTTTACAGTGGGAACTCTTGTAATTGCCAGAGAAATGGTCTTTTCATTGAGCAGAGAATTATTAAGGTAGGAAGACTCTACAGATCATCTGGTCAAGCCCCCTCTCAAGCAGATCAGTTACTTCAGGCTGTTTAGAACTTTCCACCTGAGTTTTGAATATTTCAAATGGTGGATAGTCCAGGCAACATGTTACAGCATCTTGCCACCCTCACAGTAAACCAGAGATGTTAAAATGGAGTCTCCTGTACTTCAGTGTGGTTTCATTGTCTTTTCACTGGGTAACACTGAGAAGAGACACTGAGTGTCTCCCCTCCGTCCCTGGCGTTTCTGCACATCAATAAAATCCCTCTGGAACCTTGTCTTGGAGCTCAGTCATGTCTGAGCCTCTGCTCATAGCAGACATAGCAGTGCTTGAGTCACCCTGGAGCTGCTGCTGTGCAGGATGGTGCTGCTGACAGCTGAGTCCAGAGCTGATGCTCCTGGCAGAGTCTGCCCCGGAGAGTTGCAGTTCTGGATTGTTCTGAGCCGTGCAGGTGATGGTGACACTCAGAGTTTGTGCTGCTCAGAGCAGAGCAGGAAGGAGCTAACCCCGTCTGCAAGGACAGGTGGGGTACAGCTGCCACCAGGGATTCTCTTTGCCAGGCTGTAAGAATGGATGAAAGCAAACTGCAGGAAGTGGAGGGAGAGGAGGGGGAGAAAGGCCTGGGACCTACCAAAAACGAGCTCCAGGAAGGTGCTGAAGGCAGCAGTTCTTCCCTGACACACCCATATTACTTATTTACTTTGATTCCCTTCCATAGCACTCTGGGACTGAGGTTATCAGCAATGATAGATATGAAAAACTTCTAATTACTTGAAACTTTTTTTCCTGACTCAAGTAGATTTTGAAGTTTCAAAGGAAAAAAAAAATCAGGATTGATGGATTTAATTTTCTGTGATACAGCTCTGGAGACAGAAGCCTTTATATTAAATTGTAAATCTTTGCAGATTGAGTTTGTTTAAATAAGGCATAATTTTGTATTTAATATCTAGGAAAACCATTTTTTTATGAAGCCAAGAAGATACTTTTGTAGATGATGAAGATGAACAATTTTCTTGGGTTTATGATTATCATCAAAAGATAAGACTCTTGAAGAGCATTGTTTGGAATACAAAAGTATTTTTACCTGCTAAAATTAATGGAGATTTACTTATTTCTATTATTTTTGTGTAGTAGCCATATGCTTTGTAGTGCAAGAAATATATTCTAAAATCAGTGGAATAATGTCAGTTTCCTAATTTAGAAGCCAAGATGGGTTTAAGTTTCTTGGTTGTTTGGTTTGGTGTTGTTTTTTTGGTGGTGTTCTTTTTGTTTTGGGTTTTTTGTTTGGTTTTTTGTTTGTTTTTTGTTTGTTTGTCTGTTTGCTTTTTGTTTTGTTCTGTTTTTTTAATTTAGCTTGTAATTAGGCTATGTTAAATTATAAAGCCAGGAGCTGATATGTCAAAATGGCTAAGAACAAAGCTAAGTACTTAAAATCATCTTAACCTGGAACTTTAAAATGCTGATTTCTAGCTCGGGTTTAACTGGACTTCTGCCCCAGAGATATCTGCTTTCATTAATTTTGGTTTGTTTTTTTTTTTAACTCCAGAGGAATAATAGAAACAAGTTAATGTGAACATGGATTTAAAACCCATGGATTTAAATCAATAGTGCAATCTTTAAGAAGCTCAATAAATGAATAAAAGGACAGCAGTGTGTATCTTCCTTAATGTTATTTTAAGATTTGAGGTGTTTAGTCATTGTGCTAACTTCAAGTTGGTACCACAGCTATATTAATCTCTATTGTATCAGGGTCCATTTAAAAAATTTATATCAAATCAAATGAAACCATTTTACTGTAAGTCCCATGTGAATCCTTACAGATTGTTTAGCACAAAATAAATTGAAACAATACCAAGTTTAAGTGCAGTTGATATTTCTTTATGAATCTTGAACACAGACTTTTATGAAGTAAATGGAGAGTATTTTAAACTACAAGTACATAGATTCCCTCACTTTATGTTGTTTATCTTTACAATTTCTTTAAAATATTAGCCAGATATTTTGAGAAGTTTTCTTCCCCACCAAGCACTTGTAGGAACATATTTGGGCTGGAGAACTATGGGTTTCAGCTCTTCAAGTGGATGTGTTAAGGCATTATTTTGTTACTGAATCTTACCTTTTCTCTGTAAAATGGAGCAGCATAGCTCTAAACCAGGTTTAGAGCTTTTACCATTTTTCAAAATGTAAGTATTGTCTTGTATGAAAAATATACTATAAATCATCTCAGCAGGATAAAATTCAAATTAAATTCACCCTGTAGATCATTTAAGTAGTGGAGAGGAGTAAAGGGGCAAAAACTTCTAAAAGGAAGTGCCAACATATTTCACCAATAAGCAAAACATGAGGAGGATATTTTTCAGAGCTGTTCTCTTCTGTTTAGAAACACACTGAGTTGGTAAAAATAAAAAAAAAAATTAATGAGTGTCTCATTTCTAATAAATGTGAAAGTCAGTAAAGACAACCAAGAAGGAAAAGGTTATTTGGTATTATTGGAAAAAGCAAGACTGGTCATTTTTTATTTCCTGATCTATGTACTGACTTTTAAAGGAACTTACTATATACAACTAGGGAAAAAAACCCTCATTAGAGTCATAGGTAAATGTATAATGATAATGAGTTTATAGAGTAATTACTGCAGTCATAGTATAAATATTTTCATATATCAATTTCAAGCACAAAAGTGAGATAAACTGTTTCACTGCAGGGCTGGTCTGACTTTTGAACAATCAATTTCTAGATAAATGGAGTTATTTAGCTGTGCAGTTATGAGGAGAGAAATGCCAGTAAATAGCAACGGTGGGAAAATATCAAGGGAGGCAATATTTTATTTAGAATAGTCTGTAACAAAGGAAATTAAGAAAAATCCAAGGTAACTTTAGATTAGCTAACTCAGTTAATCCTATAAAATAACATAATGGGACACACCTTGGGCTGCCAAATTTTACCAAAAAGCACAGTAAATTTGTGAGTAGTAATCTCTGTTGAGCTGACTGCCTCTGTGCCATGATATAAACAGTATTTGAATAATCTACTATAGCATTACACTGCAACAACAAAGCCTTTAGTTTCTGAGATGTTTGGAGAATTGAACAAGATATCAAGAGGGGTAGAGGGAGGAGACTGAAGTGTGTAGTCAGTGAATTTTCTGACAGTGAAATATAACTAACCTGTAAGTCATAAAGACACTAGTGCTGTCTCTTTGACAAGTTGAAGACTGTGTCAAATGCAGAACTGTTGGTTTCAAAGTGCTTTTTGGGCACTCAGCTGGCAATTGTACCTGCAGGTGTACCTGCCTGTGCTGTTTGCAGGTTGGGATGCTCTGTTCCAGAGGCAGCCCTGAAAGTTCTTCTGGTTTGCTGAGTACTTTCCTCCTTGTCTGCCCAGGTGCAGAATTACAGGGCAGTAGCAGGGAGCAGGTTTCTTCCAGCAGCCCCTGTTTCTCTGCAGAGTCTTTCCTCTGAATCTCCTATGGCACTACTCCATTAAAGCCCTAACTAGTAAAACTCTTAAAGCTAAATGGGGAAGCTGAGCATGTGTGGATAATGTCTCCATCCTGGCCTTGGCGTGTGTGTGGTTTGGCTGTTAGCCACCACCAGCCTCACAGGTCACTGACACAAGGCTCTCCTCCCCACTCGTTTGTCCTGTTGTCCTCCCACTTGTTTGTCGTGGTTTAACCCCAGACTGTTGCACTTTGCAGCTGCTCCTTCTCCCCCAGTGATGGGATGGGAATTGAAAGGGTAAGAGGGAGGAAACTTGTGGGTGGAAGAAAAGCCAGTTTAATAGGGAAAGCAAAAGCCCTGCACATGAGCAAAGCAAGACAAGGAATGAATTCACCACTTCCCATCCTCAGGCAGGTGTTCAGCCATCCCAGCAGGAGATGGCTGGGCAAG
Organism: Toxostoma redivivum; assembly: GCA_013397375.1. Classification (NCBI taxonomy): domain Eukaryota; kingdom Metazoa; phylum Chordata; class Aves; order Passeriformes; family Mimidae; genus Toxostoma; species Toxostoma redivivum. The sequence continues at coordinate 182,140 of VXBI01002688.1, forward strand.
ACAGACATCATCACTCCAGATGTCACCCTCTTCCTCCTTCTTCTCCCAGCTGTTTTATCTTGCTGAGCATGACACCATGTGGTCCCTGAGGTCATCTGGGGCCAGCTGCCCTGGCTGTGTCCTCTCCCAACTCCTTGTGCCCCCCCAGCCTCTCCTCAGTGGTGGGGCAGTGTGAGAAGCAGAAGAGGCCTCGTTGCACTGAGCAAACACTGCTCAGCAGTAAGGAAAACATCCCTAAGAGCATTATCTTACATACATACATAACTGTATTATCAGCACTGCTTCCAGCACAAATACAAAATGTAGCTCTGTGGCAGCTACTATGAAGAAAATGAACTCTACTCCAGCCAGAGCCAGCAAGTTTCTATTCTTTGCTCCAAAACACACTTTATATCCTATTTCTAGAAAGGGGTTTATATCCTGCATGACAGCAGATGGATATGCCAAGATTTGCTTTTCTGTTACTTGGTATATCAATATTTTTGAAGCTCAATCTTAAAAAGAAAATTAAAATATCTTAATTTTTCTTGTAATCAATGTTTAATGCATGTTTCATTAACATAGCTTCACTTTATAAAAATTCACAGTATTTTTTCTCTGAGGAAAAACATAATGAGTAAGTGAGCTTGACAAAGCTTGATTTCTGCTTTCTGCAGAAAATTACAAAAGTATATTTACTTTATTACCTGCATGGCTTTGGTGTTTACACTGCCACCATTATTGCATGTCTCTTGATAATTTCACCTCACAAAATTCCAGCCAGAGGGGAGGCTGTGCTGATCTTATGGCACTGCTGCTCCAGCAGTGCTGGCAGGGACGGTGCTGTTCAGCAACAGGCTGAAGGTCACACAGGAGGAGAGTGGGGTGGCTCCTGGAGCAGAGCTGCTGAGCAGGCAACCTCTGCTTTTTTTCTTCTAAAGGTTTTAGTCTTTAGAAATTAGTTCCTTTGAAATAAGAATGAATACAATCAGAATGACCTGTTCTGCTCCTTTTGTGTGTATGTGATGGGAAGGATTTGGTAGCACTATCTTCAGTGTGAACTCTGCTGCCTTTCTTTCACCTGAATTCAGAACAGAATTGTCAGGAACACATAGCTGAGTTCAGTTCAGTTGATTTATGATTAGGAATTCAAGAGAAGCAAATGTATTCGTCAAATTTCATAGAGATGTCTTGTCAGAGACTAATTCTAATTCACAAAATGATCTTAAATGGGACATACAATGACTTTCCTGATTGTTGCTTTCTCCTGCCATTATTTTGAAAATGGAATCAAGCAAGAGTCTTGTATGTATGACCAGTATGTTCTGGCAGCAAGCTTGTCAGATCTGTGCTACCTATTGGATTTACTGATATTTAGAATATTCCAATCCTCAGAGTTCTCTTTTTTGTTGGGCTTGGCAGGTGGTGGCAGAGCTTGGCATGGGTGGCTTCTCATGCAACTGCCTTCTTTAACAAAAAGTATTGAGAAGAGATGAAAATTGTTCATTCAAATGTAGTAGGACCTTTTGTGAACACTGTTCTTTTTTGTGCATAATTTTATCTTATATAGAAAATAAGCACATTTCTAGTTTTTCATTGGAAAAAAGTTTCCATTTGCACAAATAAATAATAACGTCACTGATGGGTCAGGTACCATCTGTAATCAAGGGTTATTTCCTGCAGCTAATACTCACCCTGTAGTCTGAAACATGCTCATCCAAACTCTACAAAATTACAAATACTTTGGTGAAACTTCATTAAGTTACATTAGTAACTTGTGGACAAAGCCACGTGATTCCCTAGTCTCAAGTAGTACTTTTTTATGGTGTGGGTTCTTTAAAGTCAAACAAGAAACTCATTCAGAAGACTAAACCTATATAGTGATACATATGCCATAATGTCATTACAATACATAGAGTTTTCTCTTCAGAAAAAGAAATATTCTACACAAGCCTTTCTGTATAATAGGGCAACTTACAAGATTTTTAGTTTTTTAGTCAGCAATTTTATATATCTCCAGAGAGTTAACCTGTTTGAATTTTAGAACTATTCTTCCTCTGGGTTCTAAATGATGTTTAATATGCTAAAGACAGGTTATTCTGCAAAATGTTCCTGTATTTGAACTTTGGTAGGCAATTACAATGCATGTCAAATTGTTCTTACCTCTAAGATGCGACGTGCAGACCACAGAAAATACAGTAGCATGTTTATCTCCTGCCATAAAGTCAGAGGGCATTCTTTGTTTAGAGCATCTGCTAGTAGTTAAGGATATTTTAACTGACATCCCTGAGTGGCTCCAATTATTTTTTTCAAACCAGGTGTAAAAACAGGTACAAAGCAAATAGGTCACTGAATGAATGAGGGGTTTTGAGTTCCTGGCAGAGGCATTCTGTCACTGTAGGTAAACACTGGCTTGATGTGACCTTGAGCTTTTTAGGAGAGGAGTCTGTGACAAGCAGTATTTAATGTAGATATTGTTATTAGAAAAGCCTCTGAATTCCTTGTATGTATTTTAAATTTTGTTCAAAAATTATGTAGAAAGTTTTGCTGCAATTTGAAAAATGGTCTTCTGCAGGGCCAGGTTGGAAATCTTCCATGCCTTTGCTTCTAGCTTGGACTTGAAACAAAAACTTTGATTTCTCTGAGTATTTTTTGGTCTTACTTTTGAATTGGGAAATATTCAATGTAATAAAGTTAGAAATGTATTTGGAAGTTGTTGAAAAAAGTCCAGGGCTCTGTTAATTTTATTAAGCAGCTGGAAGCAAAAGATTTTAATGTTGGGCTTGTAATATTTGTGGGGAGGAAAGTGTGAAGAGACACATCCAGCAAACCTGTTAAGCTGCTTAGGAGTGAGTTTGCACCTCTCCTTACAATTACCTCATTTGTTGTTATAATTGCCATCTTTAACAAATGGCCTCTTGAAGGGCACCAAGCACCATGATACCAAATATAAATCTTACATCTTTTAGTCCTTTTTTATTGACTTCTTAGATTTCTTTTTTTTTTTTTTTTTCTACCTAAGTCCAGTCTCTGGCAGATGCTTTCAAGAAGAGTTTTGAAGGGTTTTTGTTTATAAAGATGGCAATCTTGGGCAGGCATAATATAAAGCAAGGGTCTCATTTTCATTTGTTTTTTCAAGTTTTGAATGTGGCTTTCATCTGTGCCTTAGCTATGTGAGGCTTTGAATATGGCATGAAATCACTTTCCATTTATTCAAAATCTTTCTCGTGGCTGATGAATGCCATACATAATGAAAGACTATATTCATTTATCATCTGTAGTAAATCATTGATCACAGAGGTGTCTTGTGGAAAAACCTCATCAAAGCTTTTCAGTTTTTCTGATTGGTTAAACTCAAAACAGCAAAGAAATGATTGCTCAGTTAGTTGGTTAAACATTTGGTTTATTACGTGATACTCACAGACAGTTTCTAAGGTTTTTTTGTGGTTTACAGATGAAAGTTAGTTGTTAAGGAGATTAAGGCAGATGGTGAAGGTAATTCTTATCCCTTGAAAAGCACAAAGCCCATGTATTAGTCTGAACTGTTTATCTAGGTGTGGATATGCCACAAATTAATTTGATACCAGGTAACTATCACTAATATGTTTATATATCTTTGGATACAAAGCCTAACCAGAGTTTTATGTGAATTCAGTAGTCTGGAACGATTATGTAACAATTCTCTTAGGCTATGTGCATTGATCAAAAAATGAAACTTTCTTCTTTATTTCTGTAAGGCAACACCTTCAAATTAAAGCAGATTGGTCTGTTGTTGAGGGAAGGGAAATTATCATTAGTTCAGGTGCTGCCATAGGTCTGGATAGCTTGAGTGGCTTTACTAACACACCTTGTTAATTTTATTTCTTTTTATGACCTACCTTTTAGGAAAGACAAAGAAGGCAGACCATCTAAATCAGGAGAGGAATGATAATTCAGTAGTTCCAGCATAATTATGGATGAGGCATTTAAGTCAAATCCACATAACTCCTTTTCAAATGTTAAAAGCCTCATTTAGTTCAGTGGTTCCTACAGAGGATTTACTAAAGTGTCCCCATTTAGTTTCTCCAAGGCTTAAGGATCCTGAAACACTGGAGTCAACAAATTACCTGAAAGTTTTATTATCTAAATCTGGGCAATGTCTCAGGGTTTTGTAGCTGTGACCTCCACTCTTTGTGCCATCTACACCAAGAGCAAAACAGTCCTTCCCTGCTTCAGAGAGCTGCACTAACAATTTACATACTGAAAAGTACCAATCATAAATACGATTTTTTAAAGTCTGACTATAATTTCTCCACGATGTTAGAGTGTTTCAGCTAGCCTGGTTCAACAGAAAATAATGTAAAAAAAAACCCTTTCTTTACTATTCCTTGTCTGCCTTTTCAAGGTAATCTCCTTTCTGGTTACTTGCTCTACTTATTTTTAATAGTTACAACATTTTTAAAGAAAACTGATAGACAAGTGGATTTTTTGGTTTTCCTTTTAAAGTTGATGCTGTCTCTTCTGTAAGAATTGTACTATTTCTTTAAGGAAAGAAAAGCAAAGGCAGATACATATCTTAATTCAATCACATAATAGATTGCAAGGTCTTAACAAAATCAAGTATGTTCAAACCCTGGTATGAAACCTTTGTTATATAGTAGGTAGCCTCTCTGTTGTGAGGATTATCTAAAATTAACTTTTTCAAAAGAAAAAGAAGAAGAAGAAAAAGGAGAATAGGAGGAGAGTGAGTGTCCTGGATTATTGTTCAGGCCTTCCCATCTGAAGGGATTCCTGAGTACGTTCAAGAAGCAGAATGCCTTTAGCCAGTTCTTATTGGATCCCCAGTTTGTTCTTCTTAATGCCATGCATTCATTTCACTTTAATTTAGTGTGTTTTTATGTATTTATATTGAATGTAGTTTAATTTTAGTTAGTAGGTTATATGTTGTGCACAGCATAGACCATAGGGGTAGAACTTTAAGAAAGGAGCTGTCCTTCTCAGAATAGGTTACACTCAAATGATCAGGACATTTCTGCAATATAGAAAACTTGGCTTTGAGTCTCTAATGCTTCATTTTCATGCCCAAAACTGAATGTGAAGCTCGCACCTCAGGTGGGTGCCTGACCACAGACTGCAAACTATTGATTTTCATGAGGGGTTCATTTTCTCTCTGGCTTTGAGCACAGTGTTCTCACTCATGATGTCGTGGCCTGATCTGTGGAACCAAGGAAGCTTCTTTTCTACTTAGACTGGCTGCATGTGTTAAATGAAAAGATATCGTCTGATCCTCAGTGTTAAGATTAATTTTTCTTCCCTTTTGAATAAAATCTTCGCCTAATAATGATCCCAATAATAAATTTCTGTGTATTCCAGTTAAGGCATGGAAATCTATATTTCCCTCACCTGCAGAGTGAAGGAATTATTTTTAATTGTGTACAGCATATTTCAGGCTAGACTGTGGGACAGCCCAATGGCCTATATAATGTCATGGCTGCTATGGTAGATTTATAGTATAACTGACTCTCTGACCCAGGATAAAGAGTATTGCATTCTCTGTGTGAAAATAAATACCTGTTCAAAATGTGTAGACCATTAGAATATTTTTTTATCATGATCTTGGATTTCTCAGAGAATGAATAAGAGCTGCAGTATGTTCTCTTATTGGCATTTGAATCTTAGTACAGTGGCTATAATGGTGTCAGGAGAAAATAATTTGCAACTGATCCACTGAGATGGATTATTCTAATTAATATCATCTTTGAAACTGCCAATATGCAGTTTTACAAGGGGAAGGAAATGTGTGTTGATTTGGATTCACTGCAAAAATTAAATTTCATTTTTCATAGGTACTATTAATTCCATCTTTCAAATTGGATTACTCCTGTTTATAAGACTAGAATCAGATTAAAGGTTCATATAAATTAATCTTTTGGGCACTGCGCTATTAAGGTGTTTGGGTTTTTTTTTTATGTCACAAATCACCTATGGCCTAGGACATGCTTGTTTTCCTGGTGTACAGTCCTAAAGCTTTCTCTTCTGTTGTAGTTTATCCTTGAGATGCCAACTGTCATTTTCAAAATTTTCATTTGAGATGAGCTCGTATATTTTGTTTGCCAAATTCTGGACTTTGTGCAGAGAAGCTATTTTCTGCATACTTCTTCACATGGTCAGAGGCAATGTGATAACCACACTGGGGACAGAAGGAGAATTGTTTCCATTTCAGGTGGATGGATATCACAGGGGGGAGGAAAGGGATGGAGATTCATAGCCATCATTCATAGCCTCTGCAGTTTGCTGGTGCCATTCCCTTTCCTGCTTTCTGTACATTGCTGTTCCTTGAGAACTAATTATTTAGGCTTAATAGGGATTTGGAGCTCCATATGGAAGTGTTTGGGGAAAATGCAAGTCATGATAGTATTGGATTATTGGCCATAAATTTTATGTCCTACCCTAAGTCTTCTAAGTAGGTTCTCTTTCTTCTCTTTCTGTTGTCTTAAATATATTTTATTCTTAATCTTTCCTTATTGTGCAATGTTACCCACCCTCACCCCCATTCACTTTATTTTTTCAAATGTATCCAGCCTGAAACCTAGGAAATTGGAGTGCTGTGTTAGTCTTGTGAGTAACACAGTCATTTGTTTGAAATCTCCCTTGGCTCCACAAGGTTGTGCAAGAAACAGATCTGGAAAATATTCACAGAAAGTGTCTGTGATCTCTTTGACTAGAACATACAAGTATTAGTACTATTTAACTTCAGCAAAAAGAATTAATAAAGTCTCATATTTTATTTACTTTTTAATACTTAGGTGCAAATGTGCTTAAGTGGAAAGAGAAAACAGCCTTCTCACGAAGAATGAGAGATGTGTTTCTGCGTGTTTTCACACAGAGGTCATTGTGGCTGACTTCACAAAGTGCAATGCACAATGCAGTTTGTTACTGGTGACCTTAAAAAATCATCTAGCAAAGTACATTGCCAAAAAAAGATATGAAGAAGACATGATGAAATAATGTTAGTTGCATTCAGCACTTACCACTTAGGGATATACTGTTTGCAAGCATTTTAGCACCTGCAGATTAGCTTTACCTGTGTTTCTCTTTTCATACCATTTAATCAGAAGGATTTAAATAATTCCATTCATACAATGCAATCCTGTTGATATTTTTGATCTAGAGCCTAGATAGACACACTCATTTGGGTGAAAATCTGAATGCAAAATAGTGAATTCCCTTTTCATGTTTATTTGCAAAGAAGCTGCAATTAACACCATGATTAGACCCTTTTGCTGTGGTGTGCACTTAAGCCCAAGCCTGCCGATGCAGTGCAGTGCTTCAGCAGAGGAGCCATTCCTGGTGCTGGAATAGATCTTAGGCTGTCCTTTCCAGCCTTTGCTGCAGGGGTCCCACATGCTGATCAGAGCTTTTGCTTCACTACTAACAATATCTTATTAGGTTGTGAGGTTTGTTTTTTTTGGGGGGGGGG